>REGL01000588.1:28600-39366 GCA_004194395.1 Aurelia aurita complex sp. Pacific | reverse complement strand
AATATTTTTGGAAATTACGGTGTATCTTACATTTCAACTTATTTGAGGATGTGACGTCATCAAATTTCTAAATCATAAACCAGAAGAGTGACAGACTTTTGCTTGATACCATATTGTAGGCATTCATAAACTATGGCTTTCTTCTAAATTATTTCATGTTACGTCAAACAGTTTAGAAATTACGATGGTTTTAAGTTTTTTTGAAAATTTCTCTTGAATTCTTGAAAAAGAAGAAAAACACTCTAATTCTGAAAATATCGAAGATTTCAGAAAATTCCAACGGTAGAATTATAGAGAATTAGCTAAAGTTTCTTTGAAGTCATTCAGTTCAAAGACATAGGTCACTCAATTTTACACCAGCCTTTTTAAATATTTGAAACCTATGCTATCATATGCTTGTGTCTGAGTAGTTGATAGATAGTGCATGATTTTTCTAATAAGAAACTTTACCCTGATTTGAATCTTACCTCATTTTATAAGAAACATGTCAGACTTGAAATCGACAAGGTTGTTTCTTATATGCGGGACACTACTGTATGCAAACTGTATCAAAACAAGGTATCACGAAAATCTAAATTGTGGTATGAACATCCTACATGATCTGCACGAGCAGTCAGCGCCATTCTAACTTTTAATTTTTTTGTTAAACTCATTGATAGAGTGGGCATTACTTATGTGATGAGGAAGAGATAGCCAAAGACGCTGCCAGCAAAAGTTTGAAAAAAGCACAACGTAACGGAAGAATAAAACATAAGTTTATTTGATTCCGAACGCGAATGGCTGTCTTGGAAATGCGTGATGAGGAAGAGATAGCCAAAGACGCTGCTAGCAAACGTTTGAAAAAGCACAACGTAAAGGCTGATTTCCAGTCAGTGGAATTTTCCGAGCGGGCGGAATTTCATTTGTCTGCGCGAGAAAATGTCGCCCTGGAATTGAATAGAAAGTTACACCTGAGCGACCTTTTATTGTCTAAAATTCCGCCCGCTCGGAAAATTCCACTGACTGGAAATTCGCCTTAACGAAGAATAAAACATACGTTTATTTGATTCCCAACGCGAATGGCTGTCTTGGAAATGCGTGATTTAAATGATATCATCTGTTAAATGCACATCTGTTAAATGATATCGCAGGTGTCCTAAGGTGAGCTCAATCAGAACGGAAATCTCATGTATTTGACTTTGATGTAAGAATGAAATCGACATTCTCCGAATTCGTGTCCGTCCTTCGGAAGGGACGTTAAACTAAGGGGTCCCATGCCCGAATGCAGCATGCATAGTGGGCCTGAATTAGCTTTATATAGCTAGAAATCGTTCCAGCCCACTTAAAATAAATTACTGAACAATGACGATAGTATGTATCCTTATGACTTCGGGGCAATCCTTACGAACGAAAATTGTGCTAAGTTACCAAAGAACTGTACCGCATTTCCAGTAAAAAAAAAGAAACTTATACCGGGTGACCCAGAAAAAAGTGACCCAACGCAATCTTTTATAGAAAAAAAAGTAAGTGGCCGATTGAAATATTTCAAACGTTGTTCTATCACCAAAAGACTAGCCTACATTATGAATATTTTTCGCAATTTTTTTGAACACAGTAAAGTTCCTAAATTAAGGATTTTGATGAAAAGGGCAGGCGTGAAATGCTCAAAAAGTCATCAAAAACAGGGGATCGATTTAAAGCCATTTCAGATCTTCAAAACAACGAAGAGCGTGTTTCATGTTGCCTGAGAACATTTTTAAATACCTAGGGACTATAAAATTGCTCTGAAGACTTCCGACTGGGTTGCCTTTTCCCAGGTTGAAATGAAACACGCTCCTCGTTGTTTTGAAGGGTTGAAATGACGGTAAATCGATCCCCTGCTTTTGACGACTTTGGGATGATCTCAGTCATGCCTTTTTCCTCGAAATACTTAATTTTGGATATTTACCGGACCGAAAAAAATTGCGAAAAATACTCAAAGCATAGGCTAGTCTTTTAGCGACAGAACAACGTTTGAAGCATTTCAATCGGCCACTTAATTAATCTTCTGTGACAAATTGCGTTGGGTCACTTTTTTGTGGGTCATCCGGTATGTGGTCAGAGGCAGAAAATAACAAGAGACACATAAAGAGTTATACCAGTTCAAAAAATTTGGAAAGACAATTTCGCTTTCATTACTATCCTTATCCTATGACAGATATGAAATGAAATGATACAAGACGTCATACCGACTCGGTTGACTGGTTCGTTCGATGGAATCACAAAGTCCGCTTTAACAGGCTGCATTCGTGCAAATGGCATGTTATTGTTTGAGGCATATCCATCTTCACGTTCAAAATCCAGTATGATTTTATTGGAACCATCATCAAATATTTTGCCTGCAAAAAAGAATTCGTGTTATAATCGAAACAATGCAGATTCTCCAGTCAGAATATGTGCAAAATAACAGTCATATGATTTAAACATTCAGTATTTTTCTGTCTGTCGTCTCTCCTCGGATGACTTAATCTTTGTTATGGCTATATTCTTTGGCACACGCACTCAAGATATGTTTTAGTTAATTGCAATATTTTTTGCCAAGGCACCATTTGACCATGTCTTTTAGATTTCAACTGTTTTTATCTAAATATCGTTTTTATCCTCAAATATAATACCATAAAGTAATTCGCGAAAATTTTACATTCGTTTTCGATGACTTGAACACAAATGATACTGAGATGTATACGATAAAAAAAATGTCAAGAATCGGAGCAGAGAAATTGAATTTGAAGTTAGCCTAAATCGAGTGTTCTGTCTGTTCGATATCAAATTTGCAAACTTGTGATTTCTTGAAACTTTAAAAATCTGTTTCTTGCCTCTCATATGTCTGATTTTAATAATTCTTCTTTTATGTTGATTGCCACTCATTGCTCTTTAAATGAGCTACAGCATCATTAATTTTGTGGACTTTCATCTTTCGGCATTTATTACATTTGCTGGATCACAGTGTGCCTGTCGCACAGGCCCTTTCAAGGCCGTCCTCCACTTGCAGTAGTTTCGGTCGGCGACCAGCGCACTCGCTCAGTGCGCATTCTCTGTTGCTAGAGATTATGCGCACNATCAATAATTTCGAAGGAAACCATAGTTCATAAATGCCTACAATATGGTATCAAGCAAAAGTCTGTCACTCATCTGGTTTATGATTTAGAAATTTGATGACGTCACATCCTCCAATGAGTTGAAATGTAAGATACGCTGTAATTTTGAAAAATTTTCAAAATTTTTGAAAAGTCCAACTGTAGAATTATAGAGAAGTATCTAAAGTTTCTTTCGAGCCATTCAATCGGAAGAAATAGGTCATTGAATTTTACACCCACCTTTTTACGCCGAGATAAATATTTGGAACCTATGCTTTATCGGAGTGGACTGATTGTTACTCCGGTGAAAAATAATGCTCTCGCTCCTATTGATAGAAAGTACCCCACTGCCATATTTTGTGAAATAGTCCTTTTAGCTATTCTAAAAAAGAGCCTGGATCGAACGATATTTTATAAATTTTGATGCTTTTTCTAGAATATTTCATTGCACATAAGAGTGACTGAAGCTGTAAAGCCACTCAATTGAACCTTTCGTATAAAAATTTATAAAAATATCGATCGATCTAAACTCATTTTTAGAATAGCTAAAAGGACTACTCTCCACCAAAATCTTTTTATCTTCCGGGTGAGCCAGAAAAAAGTTCCGACTTTCTAAAATTCGTAGCACCACAAGTACTTCATGGATTTGAATGATTCAAATTCTAGTTAAAAGCCAAAAGATGGAAGTATTTTTGCGATTTTTCTCGTTTTCTTACGAGCACTGCAAATATAGGTAAATTCAACTTTACAAAAATTTCATGGCTGCAAAATGACAGAAAAAAGGCCTAAAACACTTGATCACATCGTTCGGACTCTCCTCCGACAGAACAATACGCACATGCGTTTCACCTCCCTCAAGAGTTACAAGAAATAGATTTTCAAACAGATGCTAAAGATTTTCAACGTCATGGCAATAAATGTGCATGCGATAGCTCTCACCGACGCAAAATTGCATTTTCTCTGTTGTTCTGAGCGATGAGTCCTTTATGATTTGATCAAGCATTTTAGGCCTTTTTCAGTCATTTGCAACCACCAAGTTTTTGTAAACTTTAATTAAAGAGAAAAATCACAAAAATACTTCGATCGTTTGGCTTTCAAGCAAATATTGATTTATTCCAGTCCATAACGTACTCTTGATGCTATGAATTTCAAAAGTGGGAACTTTTTTCTGGCTCACCCGGTAAATTTTCAAAACATTTCATACTTACCAGTGTACCATTCACTAAATACATTATTCTCAACACGGCCTTTAAAGAAGAGATGATCTCCTTTTCCTAGAGCATGGAAATTAGATTCCTTTATTTGCAAAGTGAACTTCTTTCCAAGATTGAGTAACAAATCTCCGACTGCATCCATATTAACTCTTTTGGCAAGCATTCGTCCTTTGTATTCGATGTCCATGAAACGATTGAAGTGCAGCTTAAAAAAACTGCACATTTCCCATTCATTTTCTTTGCAAGAACGCACATCTAGTTGAGACGCTATGAAACCAATGCCACCTTCTCTGAAAGCTGCAAGGAAGTTGCAAGTAGATTTCAGAGAGTGAATAAGAAAAAAAAGATGCTACTGGGTGTCCCAAAAAAAGTACTCCTGTTTAAAAAATTACCAAAAATTGATCATTAAACCTTTCATAAAATTTTCTTTTTGAATTGCTTTGTCAAGGACCCAAAAATATTCAGAAATGATAAAATGTCTGCTTTTGGTGTAGCAAGGTAGAAAATTTACACGTTGGAAAACCTTATTTTGAGCTAGAGTTTTCAAGCAAAGTACTCAATCTTGCCTAAGAGTCAAATCTTTCAGATTTTTATCATCATTGAAGTCTCCAATGATAGTGTGCATTTATTTCTGTCATTTATGACCAAACTAAAAGTTTTACATGCACAAAGAAATCGATCTGGCAATCATCAGTGCTTTTTGGCAGTATGATTCAAAACCAGGTAGCCCAAAACAGAGCTAAATTCGCTAATTTTAAAACGAATTACAAGATCAGCGATGTCTTGGAAAATAATTTCGTTCTTGATCTACTTGACAAAATAAGAAAATTGAAGATTGGCCATGTAATCAAATTTTGGTGAATTTTCAAACGGGAGTACTTGTTTTGGGGACATCCGGTAAGTAATATTTGATAATAGTCTATGCTAAATTCACTACATATCAAAGTGAATTATGTTACAATTTTGTGACTAGCAGCGCCTGATTTGTTTCAAAATGTATCAGGTTTCCTTTCCAGATTAATATGAAAAATTCAAGGATGAATAATTTCTTAAATCGTGGAAAGAGCATACGTTAACAAAAATACGCTACACTAGATATTTCCCAGCTGTAAAATTCCACCATATAATAACAATTTTATTTCACGATTCAGTTCCTACAAGCAGCCATTTGAGCAGGAGTTCACAGGGAGGCAAGGAAGAAAGGCGAAAATAACTGACATGGGGGGGGGGGAGAGAAAAAGGAAAGAAAAACAAATAACTCTAAATTCAAAGTGCAACAGCCAGATCTATTCATTTACATAAACATTAGACTCGTATATAAAATGAAAGTAAAGCTTCGTATCGTGTAATGTTATAGGATAACATCGTTAAAGAATATAGGATGTCGCAGACTGGCCCATTTAGGATCTAGGAAAGTGACGATTTGATCCTTGCCTTTAAATATTCAATGTATGATACTCACATTTGTCAGTTTGCTTCATGAGTGGTCGATCAAAGGTTACTTGACGGTTGTGATCTTTCTTTATCACGACACCTGTAGATATAAACAAAACTGTCAATATTAATTTCGAAATTGAGGATCAAGATAATCTTGAAAAACATGGAAAATACCTTCACCGACGTTAGCTTACAAAAGCACATTACCACCAAGTGAGAAGTTGTTTCCAATGACTAGATTGCATTACAAGATAGAGCCTATTATTTCCACGATGAAAGTACAAGAAAAAATATCAGTTTTCAGACAAATATACGGTGCAATAAATATACTCTTTTTCAAACTACACCCCAATAACAAGCGCAGATTTTGTAAGACAATAGCAACAGTTCCGTTTGATTGACACCTCAGTTCAAAGCGATTAGCGACTGCACACAAAGGACATTCTCTCAACCAATAATTCATAACAAACAAAGCCGCAAAAGGTTTCTGAAACCTAAGTAGCTAGCGCACTCGTTGTACATTCCAGAAATTGTTCTCAAGAGCAAACATGAGCTTATATCGAAAGAAGGAGGATACATCTACACATCTACCTCGGGCATTTTATTTTCTTTGGTTCAAAGGAACAAGGTTTTGTCAAAGAGACCAGCATCAAGCAGAATCAAGTCATAGTCTACTCGTCAAACGGAGTAAAATTCGTTAAGAAATCTCTAAAAAGCAGGCCAAAATAGATTAAAGGACAAATGGTCATCTAATTGGCTTCGTGTTGAAAACATCATTCGATTTGATCGTTCTGTGAACGCATATAAGATTTTGAGCCCGGAAAGCCTATAGTACCAATATAGATCCACATACTCAATTTTTGAAACAAGAAACTGCAAAGAGCTCCAGATCCCCAGGCACAAACCAGAACATGCTAAAAAGGATTTTACTACTCTGCCTTAAAGGCTTGGAACAATATCCCAGCTAATATTAGAGAAATCCAAACACTCGGGCGCTTCAAAAAAGAACTAACAGCGCACTTGACGAAGCTGAAAATGCTAAAAATAAAACCCTGAAACACGAACCTTTGGAAGAACAGCTAATTTTTTATCTTAGATATTACTTTCATCTACCGGGTGAGCCAGAAAAAAGTTACCACTTTTGAAAATTCATAGCATCAAGAGTACTAAATGGATTGGAATGAATCAATATTTGCTTGACAGCCAAAATATCGAAGTATTTTTGTAATTTTTCTCGCGTTCTTACGAGCATTGGAAAAATTGGTGAATTCAAGCTTACAAAAACTTGATGGTAGCAAAATGACCGAAAAAGGCGCAAAATGCTTGATCATATCATAAAGGACTCCTCGCTCAGAACAACAGAGAAAATGCAATTTCTCATGGGTGAGAGATATCTTCTGCACATCTATTGCCATGGGATTGAAAATCTTTAGTATCTGTTTGAGAATCTATTTCTTGTAACTCTTGAGAGAGGTGAAACGCATGTGCGCATTGTTCTGTGTGAGGAGAGTCCTAACGATGTGATCAAGTGTTTTAGGCCTTTTTCTGTCATTTTGCAGCCATGAAATTTTTGTAAAGTTGAATTTACCTATATTTGCAGTGCCCGTAAGAAGACGAGAAAAATCACAAAAATACTTTGATCTTTTGGCTTTTAACTAGAATTTGAATCATTCAAATCCATGAAGTACTTGTGGTGCTACGAATTTTAGAAAGTGGGAACTTTTTTCTGGCTCACCCGGTACATGATAGAACACTGTATTAGGCCTTTATACGGATTTTAATATACGCTGAAGGGGTATTGTGTATAAATAATAACAATGAATGAATGAAGATTACCTATCTGNAATTCGAAAAATTTGCCCAAATACGGATGAAAATCTCTTAAAATAAGACCATCACTCCTGTCAAATTGCGTGGAGCTTACCAGGAAGTTTAAATCAAAACGATTTTAGTTATAAACATTTCTTAGATAAATTCACTACCTTTTAAGATTAAATTAACGCGGAAAAATCACACCGCATCACTGCAAGAAGATTTCAAAGTCGACGAAAATATTCACTTCCGGTCATTTTCCTATACATTTGTATAGGGGCATCAAAGCGAGGCTGAACTCCTCGAGAAAGGTGTTGTCGGGCGTGGATTATAAATAAAGTAAGCAGCGTTTGATGACAAATTCTCTGTAACCTAGTAAACGCTTGTTTTGCCTGGCAATTAGATTTCATAAGAAAGCAAGCTGATTTTTTCAAAACATTAACTTTGTGGCAATTCTAAAGTCACTTTACACAAAAACCATGCCTGGATAGATTTGAAATAGTAAAGCTTCGTATCGTGTAATGTTATCGGATAACATCGTTAAAGAATACAGGATGTCGCAGACTGGCCCATTTAGGATCTAGGAAAGTGACGATTTGATCCTTGCCTTTAAAGGGGCAGTCAGACGTGACGTTGCGCGGGACATTTTTGTTGTATTTGTATGAAAAGTGCTTGAGCTTAGCATCGACTCGTCAATAGAGATTTTGAATGGGATTATCGCACATTTCAATCCATCTCCATCGACGTTATTCTCGACAATCTCAAGGATTTGATTGACAGATATTGTTCGTCTATGTCGATTTCATGTATTTGCAAAGTTATTTTGTCTATCACAAATTCCTGAAAGTCCTAAACAGCGATCTTGCTGAAGCAACTTTGAAGCTGCGAAGAGATAATCTACAAGTCGAAGTGGGCAAGAAACTCACCAGAGAATATGGTTTTTGAGTCAGATTTATGATGCTTGGTGAAACAGAAAGGTGAATAGAACCTTCTCAAACACTACTGGATTAATTGCTCAATTAATTTCATCAGGATTACAGCGAACAAAGAGGTACAGTAGAGATGTTTTGGTATTTAGGCCTATACGAACTGGATTGTGACACGCAGAATCTGCTACCCACGTTTCGCGTCTAATTGCCCCTTTAAATATTCAATGTATGATACTCACATTTGTCGGTTTGCTTCATGAGTGGTCGATCAAAGGTTACTTGACGGTTGTGATCTTTCTTTATCACGACACCTGTAGATATAAACAAAACTGTCAAAATTCATTTCGAAATTCAGGATCAAGATAATCTTGAAAAACATGGAACATACTTTCACTGACGTTAGCTTACAAAAGCACATTACCACCAAGTGAGAAGTTGTTTCCAATGACTAGATTGCATTACAAGATAGAGCCTACTATTTCCACGATGAAAGTACAAGAAAAAATAACAGTTTTCAGACAAATATACGATGCAATAAATATAGTCATTTTCAAACTACACCCCAATAACAAGCGCAGATTTTGTAAGACAATAGCAACAGGTCCGTTTGATTGACACTTCAGTTCAAAGCGATTAGCGACTGCACACAAAGGACATTCCCTCAACCAATAATTCATAACAAACAAAGCCGCAAAAGGTTTCTGAAACCCAAGTAGCTAGCGCACTCGTTGTACATTCCAGAAATTGTTCTCAAGAGCAAACATGAGCTTATATCGAAAGAAGAAGGATACATCTACACATCTACCTCGGGCATTTGATTTTCTTTGGTTCAAAGGAACAAGGTCTTGTCAAAGAGACCAGCATCAAGCAGAATCAAGTCATAGTCTACTCGTCAAACGGAGTAAAATTCGTTAAGAAATCTCTAAAAAGCAGGCCAAAATAGATTAAAGGACAAATGGTCATCTAATTGGCTTCGTGTTGAAAACCTCATTCGATTTGATCGTTCTGTGAACGCATATAAGATTTTGAGCCCGGAAAGCCTATAGTACCAATATAGATCCGCATACTCAAATTATGAAACAAGAAACTGCAAGGAGCTCCAATCCCCAGGCTCAAACCAGAACATGCTAAAAAGGATTTTACTACTCTGCCTTAAAGGCTTGGAACGATATCCCAGCAAATATTAGAGAAATTCAAACACTCGGGCGCTTCAAAAAAGAACTAAAAGCGCACTTGACGAAGCTGAAAATGCTAAAAATAAAACCCTGAAACACGACCCTCTGGAAGAACAGCTAATTTTTTATCTTAGATATTACTTTCATCTACCGGGTGAGCCAGAAAGAAGTTCCCACTTTTGAAAATTCATAGCATCAAGAGTACTGAATGGATTGGAATGAATCAATATTTATTTGACAGCCAAAAGATTGAAGTATTTTTGTGATTTTCTAGCCTTCTTACGAGCACTGGAAAAATTGGTAAATTCAAGTTTACAAAAACTTGGTGGTTGCAAAATGACTGAAATAGGCCTGAAATGCTTGATGAAATCATAAAGGACTCCTCGCTCAGAACAACAGAGAAAATGCAATTTCTCATGGGTGAGAGATATCTTCTGCACATCTATTGCAATGGGATTGAAAATCTTTAGTATCTGTTTGAGAATCTATTTCTTGTAACTCTTGAGAGAGGTGAAACGCATGTGCGTATTATTCTGTGTGAGGAGAGTCCGAACGATGTGATCAAGTGTTTTAGGCCTTTTTTCTGTCATTTTGCAGCCATGAAATTTTTGTAAAGTTGAATTTACCTATATTTGCAGTGCTCGTAAGAAGACGAGAAAAATCACAAAAATACTTCGATCTTTTGTCTCTCAACTAGACTTTGAATCATTCAAATCCATGAAGTACTTGTGGTGCTACGAATTTTAGAAAGTGGGAACTTTTTTCTGGCTGACCCGGTACGTGATAGAACACTGTATTAGGCCTTTATACGGATTTTAATATAAGCTGAAGGGGTATTGTGTATAAATAATAACAATGAATGAATGAAGATTACCTATCTGCTTAAATTTCATCCAAGATGACTTCATCATATCCTTCTCATAAAACAAATTAACGACTTCATGCAAATATTTCCCTTGGAACTGCAAAGCTACGATTAACTTGCGTTGATTTCCTTGAGTGAAATATACCAGTTCAAGGTTTGGTTTCCCCTCCAGCAATGCATAGCCTTTAAATCTGAAATAATGAATTAAAGTTGTATAATTTCCCCGGGTGGGGGGGGGG
>REGL01000587.1:154507-177177 GCA_004194395.1 Aurelia aurita complex sp. Pacific | reverse complement strand
CTTCATGTGATGGTCCTGGGGTAGTCATGATCTTTTGCTCCCCTTGGTATCGTTTCTGTAGTATTGTATGGTAGCTCGTTTGTAATCTTAGGTAATTCGTAAATTGTAAATTTTTTAACATAGAATTTATAGAGGAAAAAAACCCGTGTATAAGAATCAGAACATATGAATCCAACGTCATATGATTCCCACCGGCGATCTATAATTTAACTAATTTCTGTAAGGGGGATAGGGTTAAGCTGCTTTAGTTGACTTATTTTGTCTGCTGTAAAAAAGTGGATTGCAGAGTCTTGAAGCACAAGTTTGAGCTTATATTAGGATGATTAAAGCATCTTTAGTCTTGAGGTTCTCAATAATGGAATTTTCGTATGTACATGCTTTTACTGTCTCCAGAAACAGGCCTTGGAATGTGATGCTACAGAGTCGAAGGGTTGGAGGAAGTAATTTCAATCTTAATTGCTTTGATCTGGAAATCGCCCTATTACAAGCAAAATGTCGCTCGTTTCAAGCTTATTTGCTTGATTCTTAGAATGTCTGTTGACAGCCACTATCTCAAAGTCCATTCAGTTTTCGTTAGACAGTTAAATAGACCATTTGCGTTTAATACAATACATTTCCTGCTTGTTCACTGGTTGATATTTCAGATTTTTACGGTTGATAACTCGTAATGCTTGCCCATCAAGTTAACAAGGGCAGATTTCGCAATACAATAGCAACAGTTGCTTTTGATTGACACCTCAATTCAAAGCGATTTGCGACTGCAGACAAAGGAAATTATCTCAACCAGTAATTCGAAACAAACAAAGGCGCAAAAGTTTCCCCAAAACTAGTAGGGCAAATTCTCGCCTTGTGCAAGCGAAAGGTGGTTTTCAAGAGAAGTTATGTGCTTATGATGAAAGAAGAAGGGTAAATCTAGAGCTCAGCCTGGCGGATTTTGTTTATTTGATTCCGCGTATTTAGGGCTTAAATTAAGAGATTACAGAACAGCTCTGAATCAATTAAACAAAATTTACCCGCCAGACAGAAATTTAGATTTACCCTTCTTCTTTCGTTATAAGAACGTAACTTCTCTGAAAAACAACCTTTCGCTTGCACAAGGTGAGAGTTTGCCGTACTAGTTTCGGGAAAACTTTTGCGGCTTTGTTTGTTTTGAATTACTGGTGGGGAGAATTTCCTTTTGTCTGCAGTCGCTAATCGCTTTGAATTGAATTGAATTGAGGTGTCAATCAAACGCAACTGTTGGTACTGTATTACAAAATTTACCCTTGCTCATCAGGTTTCCTAGGTTTTACAACGTTAACAAGAATCACTACAAGTTAGACAAAAAATTCGTGACAGACATTTTAATCCTCACCATTGGATATAAGTATTAAGTCAGTCTGAAACGTGAAATCTAATAAGATCGAATTTATCTTATGACATCAATGAGACGACCCGTCGAAGAACCTTGTTGTCCTATGGTTTGTAGGACTGCAATATCTAAAGCCAAAACAGTTGAATCGACCTTTAACTGTGTTCTCAACTTAAAGCTCTAAGTAGCAAAGGTGCATTTTGTAAGACAAAGGGATGCCGTTTAGGTCAAGACAAAACGATTTAGCAGCCTCAAGAATAGATTTCACACCTTGAACTCAGCGGACCATAATGTTTTGCCCTCTGCTTATTTTTATACGATTGAGTGTACTCAGAGGTGTTAAATGTATTCTTTATGATGGCGAATCGCTTTGTCTTCTCGTAAACCTGAATCTTGTTTTTTGCAAAATTTGCCCTTGCTGCTCTAAGTAACTATCTGGAAGCGAAGACTGGATAAAAGGAATATATGTCCTACGTTGTATAGATACATTGAAATATGGATTGAGATTCATAGACACTTGCCATACTCGCCCTACTTAGATTGAGAGGCACTTCAAAGAATCCACTTTATCATATCCTTCTTGTGCTCAGTGGACGATGCCGTCCCCACAGGATGGCCTTTCTACTGGTAGACATTTTGGAGCCATAGTAGTCTACGATTGGTCCCGTAGTCGATTAATGAACTTGGCCATTATCTGTAAACCAAACTTAAGAAATAGGACTTTCATTTCTCATTGCTTTATCTTTGTAACAGTACAATGTAAATCATTAATGTTCGATTTGCTAGATAATGAATTATTCTTTATTTTTCCAGGGAATTGGTGTAGAAAATGGAAAGAATTCCCGCGACATTTGCAGGTCAAATGTCTTCAAGATGGTGACACTATACCAGTCTTAAACTGATTATCATAGTGACTTCTTGGCTTGCTTTCGAAAAGTTAAAGATCAGGTATATGTAGAGTATTTATCATTGAAGCATAAGAGAAGACTGTTGTGGTAATCAATGCATTTATGGCGATATGGTCTCTTTGAAGCAATTTAACCGTAAAATGAAGGCGACTCTGGCGCTACCGTTTAAAGAGGCGAGCATGGAGTGCGGCAAAACTTGCATCGAAGGTTGTACTCCCGATACCGAATTCACATTTTGGTGACTTCTTTATGATGTGGTGCGGCACAATGCGATAGAATTCAATTAAGCCAACCTGGTTGCATTGGAAATATGTCCCGCGCTATATTGTTATCTGGAATGCGTCAGGAACTAAACTTTATAAAGTCTGGTTTCCATGTCAATTTTCTGCTCTTGTTACTTGGTGTCCTATTCCGTTACGTGTGGAAACCAAAACGAGCAACATGAGTACCGAATGGAAACGCACTCCAAAAACCAAAGCAAGCATCAACGAACAGCAAGAAAGAGCACTTCAAACGATGGAAATCAGTTAGCCGTGAAGTCGAGTGAAAGGGCGAAAGAGTGAAGAAGACGAGCAACAAAACAAAAGTCAAAACGAACAAGAATAGCAGAATAATTTCAGATGGAAACCAGACTCAAAGCCGTATTCAAGGTTGAAGCGTCGTTCTTGACGCATTCTAGATGAATTCAGCTTGAAGACACAGTTCACACTACCGATACTGCTATGGATCCGTAACAAAAGCGCAACGGACTAGCCTCCCATTTACTCTGTTCCTGGTAATCCACAACACTTTTGGCAACACTTTTGGTCCTTCTATCTTCAGAAAATGTTGTTCTGCTAGTGTAACCAATCTTGGACCGTAACAACTTTGTAACAGATGGGTGGAAAAAATAGCGGACCACGGCACCAATGGTCCCAGAAATTTTTTCAGGTCTCNGATACTGCTATGGATCCGTAACAAAAGCGCAACGGACTAGCCTCCCATTTACTCTGTTCCTGGTAATCCACAACACTTTTGGCAACACTTTTGGTCCTTCTATCTTCAGAAAATGTTGTTCTGCTAGTGTAACCAATCTTGGACCGTAACAACTTTGTAACAGATGGGTGGAAAAAATAGCGGACCACGGCACCAATGGTCCCAGAAATTTTTTCAGGTCTCCAGGAAGAAGGAAATGCGAGAAGTAGGGGGAATTAATGCTTTCTCTTTGCATTTCAAACTAAGTCTTTAGAAATTGGACTGACGTTCGGTAAATTTAGGCTGTCTTCAGACTACAACAATACTGTTATGTTTATAACTTGGTAAGTAATCAGTCACAAAGTCACCTAAATTCGCTAAGCATCCTTTACGACTGTGATTGAGGATTACTGACCAATCTTAAAATGTGCCCCACGTATTTCTATCATGACTTGCCAAAGGTGGATTCTTGTTTGGAGCACCCTGTTATGACAGAAAGTTTTTTCAACGACTTTTTTCGGTCCCAGAAATTGAAATGTTTTTTCCACCCCTGGTTCAAAACTGTACCAATACAGTGTAAACATAGTCGAAGAGACGTTGAAGTTCAGCAGGCTTTCCTTTTTAAACCCTTGTCACCTTGCCTACTGCTTTTCGCAGGATCATAATCAAGGCTGGTATGGCCTCTTCCGAATAGGTGTTCATTGGTCCTTTTGCAGTTCTACCCTGTTAGTTTTCAAGCTAGGTTGTTTGATGGTTAAGTGGCTGCTAAGATGGTTAAATGCTGTTTCCCACAGAGTCGAGCCATCTCGTTGTTTAACTTATGTAACCATTAAGTATCCAGCGTGGATTTCGACTTGCCTTATGTTTACCTCTTTCTATGTAGAAATGATGGCCAATTTCTTCTCTTTTAAACCCCTTTTCTGCAATGATGCCACAAATTTAAAGATTTCTTTCGAGCATAAGCCCAGGAAATGACCATTAAAACATATCAAGGTTGTCTCTGCTTTCAGTGTCTTTGTTTTCGAATAGATTGTCGATGTTCTTCCACTAACAGATGTGTTGTCAACGGCAATCTTGACTCCGCATTCTTAAACTTCGTAAGAAAACAAACTCCTTAAGTATGGAATGTGTTTAGAAGACTGATATGTTAGACTTGCTTTGTTTTGCTTTGCTTTCCGCCCTGAAGGTCTGTCAAGTTTACCATCACTGTTAGATAACCAGAGAGGGATACTGCGAATCTCCAAAGGTACAATTGTGGGCAAAATAGTTGGGACAAATCACACAATTCTACTTTTCGATTCTGTGCTTCGCGCCCTCCCCCCCCCCCTTTCAGTGTTGCTAGAAGCAAACGTCGTTCGACATTATCAACATTGAGCAAGAGGGAGGTGTTGAACAGGTATGTTTCGTCTTCGCTATTTCAGGAAATATTGCAAGAACAATGTAATTGGAGCATATCCGAGCTTTTTTGGCATTGATAGTTTATCCCCTAACTGAACGACAAGCGCCCATATTATTTGGCCGATTTTATTGCAAGGATTGGGATAATGAAAAGGTACAATCTGACTTTGGAGAAATATCTTCGGTTGTCAGAGACGTAGGAACCGGGGGGAGTGCACTGGGGGCACATGCCCCCCAAGATTTTGTAATAAACAAAAGAGTGCCCTTTTTATTTCAGGAAGTGCGCCTTTACCTTAATGAAAAAAGTGCCCTTGACGTTTTGTGCGTCCCCAAGTTTAAGATGCTTCCTACGTCCCTGTCGATTGTTAATTAAATTAATTAAAGGGACTATATCCTTTGGAACTTTGGGCAGAAAAATCTCCCCATTGAATAAGTTAAGAGACCTTGCCTCACTTCGCTTTAACAGACGTGACTTTTGGCGCTTGGTACATTTTCAAACAGGGCATGAAATTTTGATCGACACAGTGTGAAGCTACTTGTTGCGTTACTTTAGTTTTACTAGTTGACTTTTCATAATGTAGTTTTACGTTATGTTGATATTCTGGTATCATAAATCCCCTGTTATTGGTCTTAATTGGAGAGAGATTGCAGATTTTTAAGTATCTTGTAGTGCTTTTCAAGGTGTAAGTCTCCGAAAAGAATTTTTAATTGAATTCAAAGCCTTGTTACTTGAATTGTATCTTTCAAAAGACTTCTTGACTGCTCATCCCCTCACCCCAAACGATTGTTTCAATCGGATCTGCCTGTTTATATCAGAAACAATTGACGATAGCGCTAAAGATGGCTTCAGAGAACATGGTCCTTTGCGTCTCAAAGAATTTTGGTCAATTGATTGCATGATGTACCATCGAACGAATATGATCACGGTGAAAAATTCCCTGACGCCATCTTTAAGACAATTGTCTGTTGCCCTCGTTCCAAACTTCAAGATCTTCGATCAAAAGGATATTGGGAAAACAGGCAACACCATAGATTAAGTATACACGTTTCTTTGCTTTTCAGTCCTGTCCCTCGCCAAACTTTCAATTTCTTTCTTTGTTAGTCTTTCATTTTGTGCTGTCTTTAGGGATGATTTTGTGATACTTTCGAAATCTTATATTGCTTTGTTATTTATCTCGACGAACCATATTATGTTCTGGAGGAATAATTTGGAGTATGCAATAGAGGCAGACCTCCAGCGATCTTTGCACCAGGGAGCGCCACGTTGAGCCAATAACCACATTGCCCGCTTTTATTGTCATGTTGCTCGAGCAAAGTCGTAGTGCTGGTGAGATCGCCTCACGACCATGCAGGAATCCCGAATCGATTCTTGGACAATATAATCCTTTACTACCTAGTCAGTATGTTCTTAATGTAGGAATGTATATATAGACCAATTCAATTGATGGTTTTCTATGTAGGGCACATGCAAATGATATTTGATAATTAGAGCGAGCCACCTTAAATATGTGGTAGTTTGTTATTTTGAGTCAGTCACTGTTGTACTTGTAGTTAATAAATGCGTGAATCGATAATAGTACCGTTTAAGTTAACACGTCTCATTTCTGCGAATCTTGTCTGCTTGTTTAAGGTATTGGGTATCTTGCCACGAAAATTTGCTCTCAAGAACGGTCAAATCGCACACTTTAAATTAAAAGACTAAAAAATAGAAATGCCCTATTCTGGAAGTTTCAGCTTGACTCAAAGTAATATAGTGAGAGTTGCCAATTTTATGTTGGTCAGTTTCTGTCTTATTCTGAATGCATGTTTTTAAGACTTGTGTATGACAAAAAGCATTTGAGAGATCAAATTTGAGAGAAAGAGAGCAAAATTTTCAACAACAAAAAATGACATGGGCATGAATAGGTCAACGGACCGACTTGTGATTGAGATACAGTAAGCCCTGATCTAAGAAGCCTAGCACGTAGTACCTGATGTGTTGTCAGCTCGTACAAAAACGCGGGAAATGGTGCCTTTCTTCGAACGTGCCTGCATGGCCCCTTGTTTAGGGGTGCCGATCCTTCCATAATTTCAAAAGAGGGTATCTTTTTTTGCATTTGATAATTTAAACTCCTCTACAATGATATTTCGATCAAAATTTCTAAAATACAATTTGTAATGAGTCAAATTGCAGACCACAATCCTCGCCAAAACCCTTCTCATAAATCGGGAAAAAGTAGATCTGAAGGGCAAATACCTCCCTTTTCCCCACAAGTCAATGTTGCTGATTTCTCTAACTTGGACAATATCATGCAGCAAATGTCTTGAGTGAAGACAAACAGCATTGACTTGGGGAAACATAAGATCCTTTTGGATGATTACAAAGTCTGTCCTGAGCTAAACAAGCATAAGGATATCTGAATATTGATTTCTTCATAACCCCAAATGACCGTAGATGCTGTTTTTAGCTACAGTCAGAGAGATGAGTGTTGCTGCTAAAGTCGCCTTCAATGGAAAATCGAGCGCCTTGTATAAGGACAAGAATCGCCTCAAAGGCAATATTTTGGTCTTTATGTCAAACGAGAATGATACGCAAAAATCAAAAGTCATTACCCCTAGTTTGCTTAGTTCGTGCACGAAACTATTGGTGCATCTGTGTCAAATGAGATGTCATGTGAGATTTACGATAACGCAAAAATACTTATGCAGAACCCTACAGAACGTTTCAATTGTTGCTATTCGCGGGCATCTAATTTGAGACAAGCAGTCACGAAGATAACCTCTGTGCAGAATGATATGCATGAAGATGTTTTGGTTCAGTGTGATCTCGTGCCTTCCCCCAGTCAATGGCGCCATAGACCTTTTTACTATTCAGGAAAGAATCAGAATCGAACAAACTTTTGCTACACTTTGTAGAATTTTCGAATGTGCACAATAGTGATAGAAGCTCTAACGCCACTCGATCGAACGTAACGTATAAAAATGTATAAAAATAACGTTCGATCCAGGCTCCTTTTAGAATAGCTAAAAGGTCTATTGTTTGCTGGGATTCTGCACCTTTCTGTAGCTGTGTAGGAAGGGGATCCTTCTATCTTCGGTGATGCTGCGAATGCTAGCCTCTGTGCAGGCCACCAGTTACATCATCCTCTAAAGTTGACTTATTTGCATAATGAGTACTATCAATAAGTGGCTAATGATTCGTTCGTTCTAGAAAACGATTGTTTTGACATAATTAAGCTGCTAATGAAGTCAAGAACGTGCCAATTCTGGGTAAATTTGTTGTTGTGCCAGGGTAAACATCATGGTAATTTATCCATCTTATGGTGTCAAATCTGTCTAACATGAAATAAGCCGACGTCAAATGTTGCTATAGGATCGCGGGAAACTTCTGTCTTGTATGCGCTTTATGTGCGCTTTCTTTATTTCAGTGCCAATTAGCAGAGATAAAACGTTAATCAATCGCTTTAACGAGCGTGACGGAAGTGGGTTACTTACTTTCTTTCTTTCTTTCTTTCTTTCTGACAGCCTGACATTGAAGCCCCTTCTTAGATTACAAAGTTGGACTTTGTAATCAAAAATGCTGACAAAATTTGTGGCAAGAGGTTTTGGCGAGGATGACAGCACGAGCTGGGGTAGAAATTCGGGAGCAGTTTCCTCTCCAAGCCACACCAGCAATAATAGCAATTTTAGTAACTGATTTGTCAGCGATTAGGTTACCTGAACTTGAGAAATTCTATTTGCCACGGGAAAAAGGTATATGGTATAGGAAATTTTCCACGATTATTATATGTATTTATGCTAAAACAGGTCAGGGTTTAGGGTGCATATGTTAAACATTTGTACGAGAATGATGCCATATTAAAATTTGGGAGTGCCCCTCCCCCCAAGTTATATCTGTGGCTCTTTTCCACTTTTTAAGCTGAAAGTTTCCAATTTCTTTTCTGGAATTTCCTGGAAGAAACAGGTTACTACAGATGAGATTAGTTACAAGTGTAGTAGCCCTTTGTGTATGACGTCAATGATTATCAAGAAAATCAGCTAAAATGTATGTAAATATCTGTTGAGTCTAAGATGGCTTGGCAGCCAACCCATCTAAATTTCAGCTTTAAATGTTGGCAAAAACGGCAATCAAATTCAAGAATTTCAAATAGACAATAATTTCAAAATAAACGTGAGTAATGAAGTAACGCTACTTGGAATTCAAATCGACGAACAACTAAAATTTGACTCGCATATTGATAAAATCTGGAAAAAAGCTGCCATGCAGCTAAACGCAATCAAAAGAGCAGCTAGATTCAAGGATAGCAAAGAAATTGTGAATTCATTCCTTCTTTGTCACTGCAATTGCTGTCCCCTTATCTGGTTATTTTGCAGTAATGCAAGCCAAAAGAAACTTGAAAAAGTCAACGAGAGGGCCTTACGATTAGCACTCTCAGATTATACTTCATCGTACAGTAATGTCTTAGTCAAGGCCGAATCTACTACAATTCATATATTAATTCTATTATGCTATTGGCACTTGAAAATTACAAAACTTTGCACAACTTAAATCCAGCATATATGAAAGATTACTTTCTCCCAAAATCCACCAGCTATAATCTTCGAAGAAATGACGTTCTACTTTTACCCAAGGTCAAAACTACAAATTAAGGTACAAAATCTATTAGCTTTTTGGGTCAGAAGATTTGGAATTCTATTCCAAATGAATAAAAGGCATCCAGAAAAGCAAATCAATTCAAAATTCTCATAAAAGTCAATAAGTTCCATAATGCAGTCTCTAAAAATTGCTTCATGTTAGTGTATATTAGTGCTCACACTATCGTAAAACTATCATTAAATAGGGTATTATATTAGCAATTTCACATGAACTCTGCATAAATTGGAATGCCCCCAGACCATCAGATCAGGACCTACCATCGATCAAAATATCCGTGAGTCACCGAAAAGGCTTCATTTCAGCATGCTTTCAGTGATGATCGGTTGTCGTATTGTCCTGGGAACTAGTGCCCAGGACATCGCGTTCAAAGCGCGGTATTATTTTGAAAATTAGGCCAAAGCAAAACAGAAGAAGGAAGCCAGAAGAGAAAAGAAGAGAGGAAGCAATGAAGACAAGGTTGACAAGGTATCACAACACTTTTAAGCCAACTTCTAACTGGGAGCGTTTTCCCTGCTGCTGCTGCTATGGGCTATCACGAGACTCACATTGCAGGCTTTGCTGGGCAGCAGCAAAAAACGCCCCTGGGCCTGAGTAAGTTCGCCTTTTGTTAGGCCCACTCCAAAAGTGTCGTCAAATGTAAATTTTGAAAATTTGTCAGTTATACGAATGACTAACAGTCAGTCAGCTGTCATATGTACGTTTCGTCAGTCTCTCGGTGAGTGTGTATGGTACACCAGGATTGCGTACGATCTGGGTCTGTATTCCTCTTTCTGAAAGATTTTCTAAACAAATTGCATTGCATTAGCCTGTGAGTACAGGGGAGGTCATATTGTGCAGCTGGCAAGAAAATCTGTCATTTTTTATCAAATTCTTGTGAAAAACTTTGCATTAAAAATGAGAAATCCAGTCACAAGGTTGGTGAAACGATTAATTTGTTGGGATTACCTACAATATTTTTATTTAAAACTACACTTATTTCTTTATAAGAAAAAGAAACTGCCCGTAAAGAAACTCAACTCTCAGATCGCCAAAAAATTAAGAAACTCCAGTACACGTATTCTTTTGTAAGAAACTGTTTATAAGAAACGGTGGTAGGCTCAATTTTCGAAAGTTATGAAACAATCCTACCTAAATTCAAAAAGCTGAGAAACTTTTGTAATTTACAGTTTCAATTTTCCTGTCGCACTTCACTTGTTTTGAGATCTGACTAAGTCAACACCCCCCCCCCCAGTAACGACCCCGCTGAAACATTGCCCCGCCCAGGTAGAAGGATGACCCGCCAAGAAAATTTGTTTCCCCACTAAGTTTGAGTTTAAACATTTTCCCCGCCGTGTTCCTGTTAGTTCCCCGTTAAAACTTTCGTTTCCCCGTCAAAAATTATATAAGTTTCATCATAGACAATAGGCGAAAATTTACTTTCCCCGCCATGATATTTCTAACCCCCGTTGAAAATGTTTAATTTCATAATTTCCCCGCTGTGTTATTAATGTCCGACGGTGTCGTTACTGGGGGGGGGAGGGTGTAAGTAATTTGGGAGCGCTTTAGATAAAACAAAACTAACTCTACACTTCTGGCATTAAAAAATATAAGAAACACGTAAGAAACTTTTGGTAGCAAAATTGCCCAAAAGTTTAAGAAACTGCCTACCAGCCCCGGACTTTCGTTTCTTATAAAAGATACGTGTACTGGGTTTATTTTAAAAGCAATCTGTCCCCTATTGTTCTGACCTTGGTTACTGCTTTATTTACCTTATTTACGCTGCAGCTAAATTCATGCATCACTGAGTCTCTATGACCCTGATTTCTTTGGATAAAGCGAATTAACACCAACTTCTGAAATATACAATAGAGATCTTTATCGATTTTATTTTCATTCATCGAAGGGGACAGATTGCCTTTAATAAAGGAAATCGTTGACATTTTTTAATTTATTCTCACTTGTTTCCTCATTCCTGTACCACATTACTTGTAAGGTACTTGAGTAATGTCTGAACGCAAAGGCCTTGTTTTCAAATGTTTACGAGGGCACAGTAGGTAGTGAACATACAGATCGTTGAAACTCCTAAGAAACTCTGAGTCTGAGTACTCAAAATCTGATATTTTTAAGAAACTTTCAGTACTGGCCCAAATTCTTAGTTTCTTATAAAGATACGTGTGTCGACAATAGATTATACTCTAATTGCTTTCCCCCCAAATTCCCCCGAAATTCCTATAAATATCTCTGGACAGTCCCCACCATTCTCTGTCCCTCCCTAAATCAAAACAAACGAATGCCTCTGCAGGAAAAATATATCTGTTTAGAAACAAAGGGGAAACAAAAGAACAGAAGCGGCCGTCACTTGAATTGAATACTCTAACAGGAAGTGGCTTGTTGCTTTGTGATCTATTGTAAATGACGAGACAGAAGGGTTTTGTTTTCAAATCAATTCCGATTTAATGGGTGGGTTGCTCCGTAAAAAAATTATGTAAAAATCAGAATCAAGGAGAGAAACCACAATGTTTCTGGTTTTTTGAACCCAAGAGGCGTGATAATTCAGGGAAATCTTTGGCCTGCATCGTAAATCGAGGACATTGCAGGCCCTCAACATAATCAGATTTCCTGACCTACTTTCGCCGACAAAGATCACCCAGAGAGGGATATTCTCGCGTGCATTTCATTTGTCATCTGTATATATTGCTGCCAAGCATATTGGCCTACAAATAGCTGGACATATTAAAGATTGGGAGTTTCACGAGGATTTAGTCACTATGAGATAACTCATCTCATAAAAATACACCGGACTGGTTTACACCAGAACAGGGTGCTGATATAATCGCATTTTAATCCGCGAAAAGAAATACATTTGGATTTAATTACCTTGTAAATGTAATCTTGTAATCGAGTGGATTTTTCATTGTTTTGAAAATGACTGCTCTGGCATTTCGTACAAAATTGCTGCAAGTATTTATCGCTTGTTGCATTGGCCAGATAAATAGTGCTGAGGGGAAGACCGATGAAAGCCCTTGTGTTTTATCATACTTCGACTTGTGGTGGAACGCTGATATCATATTTACTTCCCAAATAGTAACTATTGGCATTGTTGACAGCACATTGAGACTGAAAATTGATCATGTTGTCAAATGGAGCAAAGATTTCAAGGATAAGCAAATAAAGCAAAAGTCTCCTATATCTCTCGTTCAAGAATTGAACCTATTGACTTGTGATGGGAAATTTCGAATTGGAGAAACACGTGTGATTTTCGCCCGCATTGAAAGAGAAAAAAATTCGACCCAAGTCAAGATACGAATTCTCAGAGCTCCGAAAGTGGAATCTTGGTTGCTCACTTTGCTGGGAAATATTCAAAGTGACGGTAAATGTTTTTAACCATCCTTACTTGCCCTTCTCTTCTTGTGATTGTTTACATTTCAAAGCTTTTTTTGTTTTTTCGAAAACATTTTCAATCATTGCTAAACTTTTGATATTAAAAGATATGGATCAATAGCCATAAAAGATTTTTTGACGAATAGAGGAGGTCGTAGTTTGTCTCCAAACTAGAGTTTTTGGAAATGATGCCTTTTTCGCCAAATTTCCTTTATGGGAAAGATAAAGTATTCTATTCGAGTAAAATATGCCCTTCAAAATCAGTCTCATCCCGACATCCGGAAATTTATTCGAAAATGTGTTTTTAACTTTAGATCTGGTTACATAACTATTGAGGTAGGATGACATGAACATAACCGTAACATTTTCGGTAGTGTTTCGTACTTTTTTCTCTCTGGGTGCAAGATTATTTGTGTTTGAATTATTGCATATCCTTTCTCTCTGAGAGGACGATGAATTACAAAAGAAATCATTTTCAAAAAAACTGTCTACCCAATGTTTTAGAAGATATTTGCAAAGTTGTTTTATTGAAATAATGAATGGATTTAACCTGTAAAAACATTTCCAAGCAACTTGCACATAGCCCCCGTTTACGAAAATGCATTTAGAGCAGAGCGTCATTGCACACCCTCCCCCCCAAGCCTAGCAGGCCATCATGGTGCAAAAAAGAATTGGCAATAGCCACAGAGGATCATTGATCGAATTCAACTGAAAGTAAATTTTATCAGCAATTCAAGTTAAGTATTCGAATATTGCCATTTTGGAAATCAGTTTTTTAGGGCCGTCGAGAGAGGGGCCGTGCCCCAGGGTCAGGCCTGGAAAATTGGTTGGACCACGCCCTTTTATCCTTGGGTCACGCCCTCCTATGCACTGTTAAAACGCTGCTTTTTGATTTTATTTATTTGATAACATTTCATGTTTATTTATGTTTTCTTATCATTTACCAATGCTTTGCTTTCGTTTGAACCTTAGTTGCTGTTGTTGCTTTGTTGTTTTTTTAATGAGATTTCATTGTTGTTGTTCTTTAGCAGTATAGCTGTAGCTATTGTGCATAATTTATAACAGAAAAGAATTTAGAATGTCAGTGGGCCTGCGGGCCTGAAAATGTTCTTAAAAAAACTACAACAGAGAAAAAATACATAAACTTATTTCTTGCAGGCTCCCAGAGGCCCCTGGCCCCCTGATAACTTCCCTGGCTATCCCCCTCCTCCACTCTCGACGGTCCTGGTTATTTACCAAGTGAATTCAGCTGTTGAACGAAAAGATTTTCTTGGATATTTAGTTGAGACCTTCTGCACAGAGCCGAAGCCAATGAGAGGAGGCTGGGGAATGGCGGAGCGCCCCCTCAGATTGCCATTTGTCGGAAATTTTGCTCTACCTGTCGGATTTGTAGGCCCACATTTAGAAGATTTTTTTGGGAAAATGATGCATAGAACATGAATTTATTGACTTTCAAGGTTAAATTCTGACATGATTTTGAATCTACAGCATATTTTTGCTTCATATTCACTAATTTTGAAGTCTCCAACGTTGAAACTGCAAAATAAGTCTAAAATCTAGTCATTCAAGGAGCACATCAGTCCTTTTGTGCACGATTGTAACGTACGTTCCTAAAACTGGGGTTTTTGCTCTTGTTGTTGTTGTTAATTTTGGCGTCGGAAAATTTTCGTTCTTTGCTCCCCTAAGAGGCATAAGAGGCCCTGAGAATGCAAGGCTGGTATCGGGCCTGCTTCGGCACTTCATATTTTTGGCATATCGTCGAAATATTTTCTCATTCAAGTGTGTCGATCGTTCAGTGGCTTTACCGGCTATGTTTTTCCACAACTTGCTCTGCAATTTAAGAGATTTCACTGTGCCGAAAGTTGACTGATCAATTCAGAATTCGGACGGTCCTTCGCTCGGTTCCGAAGCATTCGTGGTATGCTTTTCGCCACTGCTTTCTGAATAGCCTATCCCCGTAGCTCTCATCTCAATGTTATTCAGTTTTATCAGCATTATCAATAAGACAGTGAGCAATGGATTGGACACTGTTGAGATGACCACGCACTGGTTTTAGTTATGATGGCTTTGAATGAAACGAGAGAACCTCAATGGATTGACAGAGACCAAAGGCAAAGACATAGATATATCTCTGCCAACCTGAGAAGCTCCCTTAGACACCGTTAATCCTAGATCTCAGACAATGCTATCCATAGACCACACACTGTTCATCCACTATGTAGAGTTTAAAACATTCAATGCTCACTGCTCAGTTCCTCAAAATAATAAATATCTTTCAAATAAAACCTGCTTAGGAAACATTTTAATCCTTCTCTCGATCCGACCATCTCTGGATTGAATCGCTCTTTAGACCGCACTGTGCACAATGCAAAATTTTTGGAAGGAAAAATATCCGGCAGGCCATGTTGGTTGGTCTGATTGTGAAGGTGTTATGGCGCAGTGGTGTATATTACACTGTGCAGCCAAAACAGTCAGGTGGACAGGGTTCGATCCCAAGCATAGCCCAACTAATTGAACGTCATGACCAGGACCGACACCAGCTATGACTTCTCAGGGGGGCAAAGCACCAAAATTTCCGACGCCAAAATCAACAGTAATAACAACAACAACAACGATGGTATCAATAATAATGATAATAATAATCAATTTATTTACAGTTGGTGGATAATCTAGTTTACAAGAAACAAATAAAAGCCAACTATCTAATTACAAATTATAAGTCCTATCTACAAATGTTACAACGGCATTTTTCTCTCTTCCAGTTTTTTGTCATGGTTTTAAACTTTTTTGTATTTTGTGCGGATTTAATGCTGTCTGACAGAGTGTTCCAAAGTATACTGCATCTGATCGGTAGTGAACTTTGCCCATACGAGGAAGTTCTAATTTTTGGTACCTGGAGAAGATTCTTTATTCTTAGATAATACTTGATTTCTATTTCTTTAGTTGCTAAAAACTCTGACAAAATAGAAGGACTAATGGAATTTTTGCATTCAGAAATTCGACCATTAGTTTCTGCAGATTCCTGCAGATCATTATCTTTCCGACCTTACCAATAGTTCTTCAAATGTAGATATATAATCGCCATCTCAAGGCACGCTTATGTAAGTGGTTTATGAAAGTTTGGTATAGTACGTTTGCTTAATGTTTTTGTACGGTAGATATCCAGCAATGCGAGAGAATGTCTTTACTTTTTGGTTTGCGTTTTTGCAAATAGCTTCAAAATGATTTGAAATTGCAGTTTTGAGTCAATCGCTATTCCAAGAAGTTTAACCTCCTTGGTAAGAACACCAGTTCTAGGAACATACGCTACAATCGTGCATAAAATGACAGATGCACTCCTTTAGCGACTAGATTTTTGAATAAGTTTGTAATTCAACGTTCAAGCCTTAAAGATTAAGTAGTAGATGAAGCAGAAATATGGTGCAGATTCAAAATTCATGTTGGCATTTACCCTGGAACGTCAATAAAATCATGCTCTATGCATCATTTCTCCAGTAAAATCTTCTGAAGGTGGGCTGTAAATCACAAGAGATCCAACAGGTAGAGTTAATTACGGATAAATGGCCGTCCGGGGGTGCTCCACCCCTAGCCCCCACTGGCTTCAGCAATGGTCATGACAAGGGGTTGAGGACTCGATTAGGTGGTCTCTGCTTCTGCGAATAAGGTGAATTGAAGTTGCGGATTTAGCGCCAAGCACTTTCACCTCCACCAATGGGTATGCAACTTTGATCGAATTTTTAAAGAGGTAATTTGGTTATTGGCTATCAGTCCCTACATTACTTTCAAAAAGTTTCGAAAGGTTACAGTTTTGAACAAGAGTGTGTTCTTGCTGATTATGTTCCTGCTTCTGATATTTTGATCTGAAGTATTCAGTGCCAATCCTTGGTTAAAAAAGTAGACTTATATAACTCATTTCAAGGCAAAGATTTGATCAATGAGCTGTAAATAGGAAATTGTTTCCAATTGTTCAAAAAATTTTCGTGACGTTTTGTCCAAATTGATCAAAGTTCTTCTTTGTTTTCCGCCCCAACCATTTGGATTTGAATGTACTTCTTTCGGATAACGTTTAGCAACGAGCAACTGATTTACTGTTGATTTTGATGTAACTATTTTCTCAGTATACATAACGAGCTGAATAAAATTTCTGATCTCTTGAATAACACATCGTTAGTTTTTTCTCAGTTCAAGAAATTGCTGGTATAACTTTTGCTGGTTTTCTTTCCGGTAAAAATCACAACAATATTCGAAACTGCAATGGTGAAACACACGTTTTTTATAAGAAACTGGTTTATAAAAAAACAGTACTACGATGACCAAAAATTTAAGAAACTCTAGTACTACGCTCAAGAACAATTAAGAAACTCTAAAATTTTATTTCTGTATGTCTGTCTTATTCTTTGTCTCTCTAACAAAGTTACCTTCAGCATTTTTTAACTTTTAACTAATTTTTGCCTGAATGTGCATGGCTTATTCGTGATGACAATGTCAATGCTAATGTAAACCCTTAGTCGAGAAGAAGGCTCAACTTTGAACAGTATCGCAATTTTAGGTCCAAAAAATAAGAAACTAATTAAGAAACTTTTACTACTAAAACACCGAAATTTTCATGCGAAATTAAGAAACTTTTAGTACTAAGTGCTGATCCAAGTTTCTTATAAAAAAGCGTGTAGCTCCTAATTTTTTCCAAAAGCTTCCAGGTTTCTTAAAGAAATGGCACCGTTGCGCGCCTTCAAATGACTGCAAATGGCTGCAAATTTCTCCTTTCCCTAATTTAGTCGTCAATGCGGTGCGTTGATCTTTCTGGCTTTGACAGCTTTTGAGCTTGAGTGCCAGAACTAACAGATTTACTTCCTCGGGCAAAGAAGTGTTGTGCGTAAACCTTAGTATTGGAATCATATCAATATTTTTAATACCTCTATGACATTTTTCCGATTTGTTTCATGACTTCATCAAGCTGAAGTAAAGCTCATAACATTGCCACACCCATGATACTTGTTCAAAAGACCCTTATGATGAGTCACTTATCCGTAGCAACTATCTATTTGTAAGGCTTCAGGCAAGATAAATTTTCAAAAAGAAAAATTCACATGTGATGTTTTTTCCGTTCTTTTGAAAAAATCGTTCTCCAGTCTTTCGAACATTTGATAATCATGTTTTTTGATGGTGTTGTAGCAATAACTTAAAGCAGCTTCTAACTATATGCGATCGAGACAAAACGAAGCAGCAGGAGAAGCGGGAAGTGAAGGGAAAAGGGACGTTACGGAGTGGAAAACAAACGCGGAGAGCAAGTCTAACGATAACTGGGTCTGGGTGTCGGTCTTATGTTAGGCTGTCCAACGACAGTGTCAATTAGACGTGACGTCATTCTTTACTGGGGNAAACTTTTAGTACTAAGTGCTGATCCAAGTTTCTTATAAAAAAACGTGTAGCTCCTAATTTTTTCCAAAAGCTTACGTTGCGCGCCTTCAAATGACTGCAAATGGCTGCAAATTTCTCCTTTCCCAAATTTAGTCGTCAATGCGGTGCGTTGATCTTTCTGGCTTTGACAGCTTTTGAGCTTGAGTGCCAGAACTAACAGATTTACTTCCTCGGGCAAAGAAGTGTTGTGCGTAAACCTTAGTATTGGAATCATGTCAATATCTTTAATACCTCTATGACATTTTTCCGATTTGTTTCATGACTTCATCAAGCTGAAGTAAAGCTCATAACATTGCCACACCCATGATACTTGTTCAAAAGACCCTCATGATGAGTCACTTATCCGTAGCAACTATCTATTTGTAAGGCTTCGGGCAAGATAAATTTTCAAAAAGAAAAATTCACATGTGATGTTTTTTCCGTTCTTTTGAAAAAATCGTTCTCCAGTCTTTCGAACATTTGATAATCATGCTTTTGATGGTGTTGTAGCAATAACTTAAAGCAGCTTCTAACTATATGCGATCGAGACAAAACGAAGCAGCAGGAGAAGCGGGAAGTGAAGGGAAAAGGGACGTTACGGAGGGGAAAACAAATGCGGAGAGCAAGTCTAACGATAACTGGGTCTGGGTGTCGGGCTTATGTTAGGCTGTCCAACGACAGTGTCAATTAGACGTGACGTCATTCTTTACTGGGGACTTATTCGAATCTTGTAAGACCTGGGGCCTGTATTTCGACATAGACTCGACTAATTAAAACTAAATTTGTTCGTTAGAATCAAAGAACTCTAGAAGTCTATATCTCCCTGGTTAGAATCGCTTGTTTTGCGTTGCAACTGCATTGATTCAATGCTGGAGACTTAGAAAAAATGAATAGGGTAGCGGCGGTGGTAATCGGACACTTGTGAAAAACTCTCGAAAACCAACAGATAAGTACGTTACAAATAAAGACAATAAAATCCACCAAAGACGGTATTTCTTGCCTCTGAAAGTTAACATTATAGATACCAATTACCAGACATCTTTATGGAATGGAAAGCATTCTTTAATGCAAAACACGCCAAAACCAGTTGCTTTCGTTGAGCTTGGCAGTGTAGAAGTTGTCGTTGTGAACATTCGAAATCCGTTGCCGAACGAAGCAAAAGACTTAAACAATCAAAGAAATTGGATGTATAGCAATTGAATAACACAGGATTGTGCCAAAGACTTCAGACTGTTTTGCTGAAGGGAGGGCAATGGATGCCATATTGAATAGCTCATGGCGGTGGTTTTCGGACACCAAATTAATCTGGGAGAATGAAGAAAGTTCAGATTTGAAATGTGATTTGGATTTTCATAATTCTTTGATAAATGTCTGTGCGTAGATCAATCGAAACTTGTAAGGAGATCAAGAACATATTTTTCTCACGCATCTCCTGGTTTATATATTGGTTTGCGCGCACTGAACGCTCTCCAGAATGTTATTGCGAGAACTGATAGTCGAACTATTGTTTTCACATTCATGAATAGGAAAACGACAGAAGAAAAATGAAGCTGAAGAGTTTGTGGATGGAATGCTTGCCAAGTATAGATAGAAAAGAACATTTCCTGGCACATTCTGCATTGTGAACCTGATATCGGAAAACTGCCGCCAAAGTCAGTCTTAAAAACATCGTTGCCAAAGAAAACGAGGCAAAGTCAAAATCCAAAACGCTTTGGGAAAATATGCCCAAATACTGGTCCATTGACCTGGAAAATTTTGTTTTTGCCGGTGATTAATTTTTCTTGTGAAAATAGTTAGTTTTCCTTAAGCATCCGATTTCCACTCCTGGCACCCTACCTAATCATTCATAAACATTTGTAGTTTGGAAGAGATCTGAAAAATAGAACCTTCGGTTGTATTGAGTTATATCCATTTCATCGACTTTTTGCAACGTTCATTCATTCATTCATTTTTATTTATTTAGGCACCGTAGCCCCGTCATTCCATAAGAACTGCTTTTCAGGGGGCCGTGGCAAACTAATGCACTAACGAACTAATGAAATGAAACAGAATGTATCGAATTCTTTGGCTGCTAAATATGAGGATGGTGACAGATAATATGTACCACAGTACGAAAGGGGCAGTACCAAGTAAAAAATGTCATGTACCCCGTACCTTTAAGGTCAGTACCAGGAACCGTCGGACTAGGGCAAAATTTACGACTTTACATAGAAATTTTACAGAAAAATGTTGGGAGAAATTCAGAACAAGGGGATTGATTATGTCTGTGTTCTAGTTCTTGAAAAATGTCCCCGGTGCCACAATAATTCCTACCAGTACCCAGTATCAAAGTTGTCAGTATGGCAGTACCGACTACAAGTGGCAGTGCCCAGTACCATCAATATACCCCTGTCACTATGCTCCAACATCTGCAACATAAAGGCTGGCTGGTAGGTTGTTCTTGGTTTTACAGCTCAATTTGTTTACATTACATTACATTACATTACATTACATTACATTACATTACATTACATTACATTACATTACATTACATTACATTACATTACATTACATTACATTACATTACATTACATTATTATCATTTATACACGATAACCCTTCAGCTAATAACCTAATAAAACTGGAGAAGATTTTTATCGAAACGTATTCAAATAAACAGTGGTGTTTTTATAACCTAATAAAACTTATTCTAATTAAATATGTTAAATAATATCTATGATAGAAAATAGGCTGTTCTTCCAGAGGGTCGTGTTTCAGTTTATTTGTTCTTAGCATTTTCAGCTCGTCAAGTTCCACCAATGAAATGTTTGGAATGTTTCGACTCAGGATTCTTCTCCTTTATCAGACGCTTTAGTATGATACGGGAGAATCTCCTGACAATGAGGTTTTCGGGAGCAAATTCGTTCAGCTCGATTTTTGATAAGGTTCGCATAGAAACGGCAATTAAACTATGAGTTATTGAAGAGGATTTGGCTCACCGCTAGACGATGAGCACACGATGAGCATTTCAATCTCTGATGATCACTGCTGTTTCGAAACAGCGTAGAATTCTCTTCTTTCTAGAAGCGTGATGCTCCTTATTATTGCCTGTTTGCGATTTTGATAATTATTTGTAATAGTTTTTACAAATGAATAGAATATGTTTTAGTGGAGGAGACCGGAGGCTAGTTATAACACTTTTTGGAGTAAAGGTAGTTTTCTCCTCACAAGCCGCAAGCAGATTCTTTACAATACCACCATAGACTAAGTTTGTCCATTGGCTATGGAACAGTTGTTTTTCATTGGAGGAGCTATTTCATTTTTGATGAATTTCAATTAAAAATTAAGATCAGAGAATTAAAGGGTATTTGGCCATTTGTAAAAGGTACTGAGGTATCTTTTCTTTGACAATCTCTTGTGGAACAATTTGCAAAATAACCCATCAAAATTCTATTACTTTGTCATTTTGCGCTTCCAGATACAGATAGATATTGTTTCTTTTTCAGTGGCATCCACTGGTAAATCTCGTCGAAGGAGGGATCTTTGTGGCTTGATCCGTTGTACCCATGGAGGCTATTGTGACATTCATCGCTTTACCAAACAACCTTATTGTGCTTGCAAGAATATTTTCTGCACAAAAGAGTATGATCCTGTTTGTGGTAATGATGATTATACTTACCCAAATGAATGCACCATGTATCACAATTCATGCATCAAACGCAAGACAATCACTGTTGCATACAAAGGAGTTTGTGGTACGTCTATTTGTTACTTTCGTTGCGGCATTGCTCTATTGTGGGTTTTGCATTGTTGAATTGTAGTGACTGCATCGTTGTTGGCATTGGGTGACTATCAAGCAAGAACAGCAATGGCCTAGTGGGAGGGTACTTGACATAGCTACAGATAGGGCCTAAAGAAACAAGATAACGTCCCATATTTATACTAAATTTTGCGAAAATTTCTACCCATATTCATAACAAGTTCCTGGAAATACATTCCATCAAAATATCGAAAATTGACATTTGACGCTCAAATTGTTTGTTGCTTATACCAATTTCGAAAAAAAGACCGAATTTATCCCAATTTTCAAAAAGCAAACCACATGCTAGACCAAGTCTTGAAAAGGTATTCCTCCCCACTAGCCAATAGTAACGTATTTTCACTGGATTACGCACCCCTGCTACCAAAACCGACTAAGATATGGAGAGCGCACCAGAGATGCTGTTTTCGGTTGCAAGGTTGCTAATAACCAGCGAACCGTCACTGCGGGAGGAGGGATGGGTCGATTTTTCGCTTTGTCGCCGAGATTGTTGCTTGGAATGCACTAGGCGTGGTCCAGCTCATGCTTAAATACGATGAATCCCCTTGGGGCCTTAAATTCACGCGCAGATGGCTACGTGAAGCACGATTAGCCACTTGGGACTTAGCCCTTTTGTTATTCGGAGTTTGTAATCCAGTGAAAATAGTAACGTATTTTCACTGGATTACGCACCCCTGCTACCAAAACCGACTAAGATATGGAGAGCGCACCATCAATTGCTGTTTTTACCGGGCACACAAAGTGAAACTGTGATCTTTGTATACAATCAATAAGTATCCTGATGATAAATACGTTGATCCTAGCATATACTATCCATAACTCAAGAGTAGGTTTAGGAGTAGGTCACCAATATATACCAGGGCCCGA
>REGL01000587.1:126788-147855 GCA_004194395.1 Aurelia aurita complex sp. Pacific | reverse complement strand
GGGAGATCACTTGTTCGTGATTGTTCTGTGTTTCCGGGAATTTTCCTTGCCCTGTTTAGAACTTGTCTCAAATGCTTGCAAAAAGATTGCAACAGACGGAGATATATACATCTATTTGTAAATAGAACAAAGGAAAACCCACGCACTCTTTGTCTCCTAAAGGCCGACCTCCACTGCAGTAGTTTTGGTCGATGACTTGCGTGTTTGGCTAGTGCGTATGCTCTCTAGCAACAGAGCATGCGTACAAGGCGAGTGAGCTGGACGCTGACCGAAACTACTGCAAGTGGAGGACGGCCTTAATCTCTTGCACGTGTCAATTTCACTCATTTCTATTGTTTTGTTCGTCATGCCCAATCCCTTGTTCATGAACACATCTTTTAACCCTGGCGATTACCTTCAAGCATCTAGGAAAAAATTAGTTGGCCATCAAATGGAATATTACTTATTCTTCAAGGCATATAGAAGTACTTGCTGCAATCAACTAAAGGCTAATATCCAGTCAGTAGAATTTTCTGAGCGGGCTGAATTTTAGACCATACAAGGTCACACAGCCGTAACTTTCTATTCAACTCCAGAGCGACATTTTCTCTTGCAAACAATATAATTTCCGCCCCATTTCCGCCCGCTCGGAAAATTCTAGTGACTGGAAATCAGCCCGAAGTCTACGTTAACACGATGCTGGCACCATTTGAAAATGGCAAAAAATGTGACGGTACCAAAATTTCAGCTCAGTTCAGTTCAAATTCATTGATTTAAATTCATACATACATACATACATACATACATACATACATGGTTTTTAAGAGCATATCCACAACTAAAGTGTGGCTCTTCAACTCTAGCTAAAAATTTTTTTTCCCTATGTTTTAAATTCCACTGCTACATATAAAAATACTCATGCATTTAATAACATTACAATAATTAGAAAATGAATTAAAGAACAAAGATACATGCAATATACATAAAGTAAAAAAAAAGATACGAGACTGGGGAATTGTATGAAGGGGAATTCTTAAGGAAGGACTCCCTAAGTAGTTCAGCTAATGTAGGAGGGAGCACCCCCTTTTCAAGAAAGTTTTAAAGAATTAATCCTAATTGAGAAACATGAACGACTATGAGTGAATGGTGACTATTCATAGTCAGCTTTAGTAACTATTTTGGAAAAGAAAAGCTTTCAATTTTTGGCGCAAAAGAGTGACAGATTGTGATATTTTTATATTGTTCCATGGTAGCGTACTGATCTGAAACTATATTGAGATAAAAAGATATTGTCCTGGACAGCTTGCCGTGTACCATATTGATGAATAGATGCCACATATTCAAAAATGTTATGAAAAAAAACAAAAAACAAAAAAACTTGATACTAAATTTGGTTACTAAAAATTATATACTATGGAAGAGGCGGACGCAAAGAAACAGACACATTTTTGGCACACTGAGGCCTTTTGGACCTACGTTCTCATCAGAGTGGAAACAAATAGGAGAGATTTTATTAACAGATTCATATACAAAGCTTAGCAGTTTTAACTTGAAGAGATCATGTGGCTTTTGATTGGCGTAGTGGGTTTAGTAAAGTGATAAAATGAAATTGCTTCCATAACCCTTCACTGAGCTGGTGTTCTGCAATCAGCCGGTGTTCAACGATACTAGCACCATTTAAAACGACAGTAACTTCATCGGTACCAGTCTCTTTGCAATCCTTGCAACAAAGAAGCTTGATCTTGACTACAAAGAAATCCACCTAGGCCTAAATGACCAATAAGCCTGGTTGTGAAAACGTTGAAAATGGTTCCGCTTTCATCGCCTTCGAGTGTTCACACGATGCCATTTTGAGACGGTGCTGGTTAGAGATCCGTTTTCAGATTTGGCCATGTTCAAAAACCATAACAATTTCATGCCATTTTCAATTTGTGCCAGTATCGTGTGAACGCAGTCTAAGAATTTTAGATCGGCATCAGGCGGCGGCATCATTCGGCTAAACGCTTTTCTTCTTCTTGCTGTTTATCGCTTGAAAAAATTTCGTACAGCTCTTATCGCAGTGATTTATACAATGCCACATGGTTGAAAAACTATCAGCCTTTGCTAACCTTTTCGATCACAAATCTTGTACCAATTCGACCAATCTCAATCTTTGCCAAACTTTAAAAGCAGCTTTCAAGCAAACCGGTATCACCGTTTTCAATGATCTCCACGTATGTTCATTTCCTCGTTAGCGTTCTGCTATGAACACAGATCTGGTTGATTTAGATTGATGGCTACTCTATGGTTTTGAATTTGGAAAGCGCTTGCCGAAATGCTTTCAAAGACCAATCTGATGTCAGCTTGCAAAATCTTGTGCGTGCCTTTATGATGCTCTTATGTACCTAGCAGCTGGCATTGCGTATGGTAAAGCAAGTGTCATGAAATTTTTAACTGTCTTGCAAACGAAGTATACCCATTTGTAGCATGAATAGCAGATCTTGCATACTGTAATTTATAAGACATATTTTTGGGTGGTTCATCTATTTAAGAATACTTTGTTAGTGTCAATTATCTGCTGTAAGGTGGAGAAGGATCTTCTTTCTGAGGTACCCAGTTGATTTGTCCTTTCCTTGAATTCAATGTTAATCGTTTCATTGATGTAAGTGACTGTGGTAGTTGGAACTCGTTGCCATCATGTCCTTTTCAGCTATGGCCCACATAGAGCATTTATATGTACTCATTCATGAAAGTCTACTAATTTTACGCGATCGTCCTTCACTTAATTCCCAGCAGTCCTCCATTCCGTTAGTTTTATTTTAGGTATTGTCCTTTGGGCTTGCCCCCTCTTTACTTTTCACGTAGGAATTGTAATTATGCACTTTAGTTTGTTGTTTGTCTCTATGCATATAAATATAGCCTCATGCTTTTGAAAATCTGTATTCTGAAGATGAAGCACAGCGTTTGCTTCGAAACGTCAAAAAAAAACATGGCTTAGTCTTAATAATTAATCTTTTTATCACTGGATTCGTCTAATAATGTCAACTCAACATCTTATGGAAATGTCAACCTGAATTTGTCTCTGTCTCTGCTCTCTGGCCTTTGTCAATTATGATTGGGAAGGACTGAAAATGACATTTAAAATGATTATCGTCGCAATCTTGGTTCTTCGATTTTTGGTGAAATTACGGTTTCCTGCCAACACTTTAATTTTAGTTTTAGTTATAGTTTTTTTATTTGTGATAAATTTTTTACATTCAGTACGTACTGGAAAATTAACCAAAGTTTTCAATATTTTATTTCCAGATTCGTGTGGACATGAGAACATTAACAGTGATCACAAATGACTACAATTTCGCAGAGACCGATAGAAAGTCTTTACCAGTTCCTTACGGTACCGCTGGTGACTGTTTTTCTGCAAACACCAGTGATTGCAGACGAGGCCATTTCATGATGGATCTATCTGGTACGGGGCTACGTGTTAAAGAAGGCCTCAGATGGGGGGTTGACTCAGACACCAGTGGAATTCGTATGCAAGATTTCNTTTTTATTTGTGATAAATTTTTTACATTCAGTACGTACTGGAAAATTAACCAAAGTTTTCAATATTTTATTTCCAGATTCGTGTGGACATGAGAACATTAACAGTGATCACAAATGACTACAATTTCGCAGAGACCGATAGAAAGTCTTTACCAGTTCCTTACGGTACCGCTGGTGACTGTTTTTCTGCAAACACCAGTGATTGCAGACGAGGCCATTTCATGATGGATCTATCTGGTACGGGGCTACGTGTTAAAGAAGGCCTCAGATGGGGGGTTGACTCAGACACCAGTGGAATTCGTATGCAAGATTTCAGAAATCAGCAAGGCATTGTTGTTAGTGCTAAATGTGGTGGATGGTGCGGTCATTGTCGCCCTTATGGTCCCTTGAGACTTCAAGTTGTCACATGCAAGGTGAAATCAAGTAAGTGATATGAGAGTTTTTAAGATGGTTTTACTTAAATTAAGTCAAAATATTTAGAATGTATTATCATTTTTGTCATTCATTTTATTTTCACATTTTTAGACATGGTTCCCCGCAGTTAAAACTGATTTGCAGGGTCCCATGCAATGAATATTTAGCAATAACATTATCAAATAAATAAAAATAGCTATAATTGCACTTTAAACCCAATGAAAATTAAAATGAAACTACTAAGATCATATTAGTTGAGGGCTATGATTTGATAAGTTTTTATTGGAAAGCTTTTCAATGTTGCTACTCTTTTTATTTCAGGTTTTCGTCCATTCCAGAGACTAGCCTCTCTGAATAGAAAACGTCTTTGACCAGCTGATGTTCTCAACAATCAAGTTTTTAGAACCTAAGCGAGATTTAATCAGATTCTTTGGAAAATTTAAAAAACGATAATTGATAATTTGAAAATTGATTAAAAGAAGCGAACTACCGTATTTTTCATTGAAAATGAATGGACAGAAGCCCTCCACAGATGATGAGTGTTTTGAAAGAAGCCACATTTGCCACTGGCATAAAATGCTTAGACTATGTCCCTCTTATCTGTGAACAACCAACCAAGACTGGGATCGACAGCCTTGACCTCTGACTGAAATCATTGGTGTTGGAAGTGTTTCCTTTTACTCTCCGTGTGGACGGCCCTTACGAAAGACGAAAGTTGTAGAGTCTTTGTAATTATCAATTTGAAATGCCAAGAAATATTCAACAGTTGAAACTGGTTCAACCCTTCCATTTTTGTTCTAGATTTATGTAACGCTGTGCGATGTCCATATTACGCAAGCTGCAAAGATTTAGAGAGAGGATTTAAGTGCCAGTGTCCGGTAACATGTCCGAAAATACGATTGGCTGTCTGTGGGACCAATGGCAATACATATGAAAACGAGTGTGAGCTACAAAAGCAATCATGTTGGGAAAGAAAGTGGATTTATGTTAAATCACTCGGATCATGTAGTAAGTTTGTTCTATATTTAATTGCTTGTTCCAAGTAGGGATCTCAACGGTTTTCTTTATATCCACAGAAATTAATTATGACAAATTCCGACAAATAATGAATTATATTTCACAGGAAAAACAAATTAGATGGGAAAACTAATTGGTTTTGCCATTCTGAAGATATTCACTGTTTTGCTTGGAAATTGTTCCTTTAGAATGCACAAAAGGACAAGAATACTTTCATGTATCTTGTTTGTGAAGTTTTTTGACAATTTGTTTGTTGTGCGCACCAAAATATTGGCTCTTCTTGGTAAATGTACCAAAATGTGATGTTGTTATTCTCCAAATCGTAGCTTCGGATTATGGAAGGTAGCATTCGCAGATACTTTTTGTCGAACTGCGTTTTGCCAGAGCCTTCCTAATATAACTTCAATTTGTTCCACATATTTCTTCGCAAATTGTTTTATCTACGAGAACGAGATAACATTGATTGATAGAATCTGTACAAACACTACTTAAAGGCAGTGGCGGCTGGTGAGGAAAATGACACCAGCCGCCACTACTTAAATGGGCTCTTTGCAACCAGCAAATCTGGCTTTTTGCACGTGCCTTCTCGTTGTTAGCGGCCATTTTAGTGGTCCTCGATGAGGCCACAAAAGGAAGAATTCATGAAACCATGCCGGTCGCAAAGGCCCATTTATGTCCAGAAATTTGAATTTTTTTTAGTCTCTATTTGACGGCAGCCTTATCTCGTTGTGATAAGCTTGACATTTAACCTTTTGACTTAAACCTTTGATACTTACTGTTCTTTTGTTTTCAGAGACAAGCTTTTGTGCAACAACAAAATGCAGCTTTTATGGAATATGTGAAGAAGAGGGTTCAGGTGTAGCTAGATGCGTTTGCTCCCATAAATGCAAGAAGATATTCAAACCTGTCTGTGGCTCTGATGGTGTCACCTACTCTAATGAATGCTCCATGAAGAAAATATCCTGTCAGGCAAGAATTGTTATTACAGTACAGAGCAAAGGATTCTGCAGTAAGTTTGTGTTTGAAGATTCTGACTGTGGTAAAGCACTAACACGTAGCCTGTCATAACTCATTAATAGCTTGACCATAAATTAAAGTGGCAATTTTAGGATCTTGTCATCATATGATCTTTAACATCATTGGATCCGATGTTGTGAAAAGGTTTTGAAATGTTACCACTTTCAGGGCCTGGAGCTCCCCTGAAGTGCATTTTGGCGGCTTTTGGATATGTTGTGGAGAAAAACTTTCTGCAACTATTAGTTTTGAATCCTAGGATGGTACCATTTTTGTGGGTCAAACGCCTATCGACTGGGCTTTTATTATGCCAAAGGTTTCTTCAAAATTTACGAAGAATTTCACATACAACATCGATCTTCAGAATCTACATGCAAAGTAAACTGAGAGAACTCACGACAATATAGGGAAAGCAGTTGCACGGGACTACATTTGTCACCGGACTTCCTTCTTGAAATTATGAAAATGCATTTATAATGAATGAGCGATTCAATTTACTTTTTTAGTACATCCGCCTTCGCATCCTTTGAAACTGGACATTGCTTTTGCCCTTGGAGGGTATGGACCTGACGCAGAAGCGATCTTCAGCAGACAAAAGGAATTTGTCACGACTTTCTTGCAGTCTTACCGATACCCAATCACGAACAATCAGATTGGCATCGGACTTGTCAGCTACGATGATTCTGCTAGAGTAATCAAGAAGTTTGATGATAACTACGCAGTAGCATACATTGAAAAACTCGTGAACGACTTAACGCTGAGACGCACTGGTGCAAGGATTGACCTCGCTGCATCCCTAGCCTCAAGCGACATTTTCCCAACAGCGAAGGCTGATCGAAGAAAAGTGCTCTTGATCTTTACCGATGCGACCTCATTTTCCAACAAAGACAGATTGAAGAAAGCAATGGATTCACTTATTTCGCAGGGAGTTACTGTCATTGTATTAGGAGCTGGAAGCAAAGTGAGGCTAGCAGATCTTGTTACCATGGCATCGAGTAGTGCTGACGTTATAATGGCCCAGACTTCCAAAACGTTTATGTTTTATTTCTATGAAGTGTACAGAAGAATTCTTGAAAGTAAGTAGTTGAAATCCTACACCTTTTGAGTTAAAGCTACCCGCTACAGTCTCATTGAAAAGTGTTTGTTGTACCCCTTTTTCATCTTCTCCATCCAAGAATATTCCTCCTCCCCCCATAACAATGGTGTTTGGCCTAGCAATATTTTCACCCTGATAGACCACATTGGAAGACACGCTCATTTGGTCATCATCAACATTGAAACTGCGAGATGGGTGGGGGAGGGGGAGGTTTCCAACAATTTTTTAAGAGATTTTAGAGTTCAGAAGCTTAACAGTCGTGGACATTTTAAATTTGCTCGCATTTCAAATGCTTAATTGAAGTGTGCAATGGTAAATAGGCTTCTCTATATATAGAACGAAGAAAAAGCTCAGACACAGCATTGTTCCGTTGGCTACCCTTTGTTCACGGCGAGTGTGCAACATTGATTTGCATGGGATATCTTTAGATAATTTTGCTTTTTGTAAATGCAAACCTTTAACCTTGCACAAACCTTTGATGCTCAGATTTTGAATTATAAAATGAATATATTTCTGATTATTAAAATATTTAGATTTATCCTTGCACTGCAGTTATACACTCCTTGATTACTGCTTCTCGTACTTACCTTCTCTTTGCGTCGCTTGAGTGAGTTTGTCGCCCATGGTCTCGAATTCCAAGGCTAATCGGCCATTGAAATTCATATATTGCTAGTCGCTATACGGTCTGTAAAAGGCGTGTCAGTCAAATGCAATGGGTTCCTTTATTGCAGAGGATTACCTTTTCCCGATCATAACCCGACTATACATTAATTTGCATCACGGGCGGTTTGACGCCACAGCTCTGCTTGGCTGTATGCTTCTGCGAAGGAAAATGTTTATAGTTCTGTGAGGAGATAGCGAAAAAGCCTCCTCTGCCAAACGATATAAATTTTCCTCCGCAGAAGCATACAAACTGAAGAACAAATGCGATATCTAACTACCCATGTTTGAACATTGTTTCTACAGGTTCATGTAAAGACAACAGTTGTAGGCATGGAGAAACATGTATTCCTCACCTCAACAATAGTGTATCTTGCAGCTGCCCGAATTTATGTGGTACAATAACGGATGTTGTTTGTGGAAGCAATGGAAAGACCTACGCGAATCCTTGCTTGTTACGTTACGATATTTGCACAACTAAGCGAGATATCAGTGTTTCACGAAAAGGATTTTGCCGTAAGTGAAACTTTGTTTGTTTTGTTTTAATTACCAATTCCACTAACTAGAAATAGAAATTGGGAGATATCATAATAACGAATATGTCACGTCTGTGAGGTCATTGAAGATAAGATGTATTGTTTGTTGAGATGCAAATTGAACCAAGATTTAAGATTTTGATTCTTGCAGGAAGCTAACAAACGACATCCCTTTTTTCAATAAATGAATGTTAAAAATATCTTCATTATGAAAACACCAGCATTTTGTAGCAACCAACTTATCTTTGACTCTATAGACCAATGTTTATCAAACACCTACAAAAATAAAGACAAGGCAAAAGATCTTACCTAAATTTTGTATGAGCCATTTGATTACCATTGACAGTCCAGTTTATATGTATATATAATGTAGAATGTAGTATGTAGTATGTAATGTAGTATAACATATAACTTAACTCGTTCCATATTTTTGTTGATAAATTATCGTTCTGATTGTTCACTTACTTACATTTATATAATATTGTATGATCTAGTCTGTTAATAAATTTATTGTTCTTTTGTTCAAATTCATTCAATAGCCGTTTAGACTATACATTTAACATGTACTAGGCTGTTTGAAAATGAAATCTTGAAATATTGAAATCATAGGCATGTATTGAATTGCTCCATAGCATGTACGAAACTGATATTCCTTTGTTACTTTCAGGTGTTGGGATTTTGTCACAAAGAGACCAGGAAATTGTTGGGGAGACGAGATCAGCTTTGTCCGAGAAAACCTATGTACCCCCTCCCCCGTGCAATAGATTAAAGCTCATGCGCAGTAGCGTTTTGGGGTTAGTGCTCTGACGGGGGGACACATAAGCTTCATCGGACAAAGTGTATCTCGTCTCCCCAACAAGAAAGGTGTATTTAATGTCTTAGAAGCCATTTTTTTTCTTTAATGTTTAAATATGTTCTTGCAGATGTTGCACAAGAAGCTGATTTGTTCTTTGCCATGGACACCACTGGTAACGAAGACTCGATAAGACAGATGCGAAACTTCATCCTGGACACATTACCAGCATTCAATCTATCTCGACTAGGTGCTCGCATTGCCATTCTTCAGTACAGCGGTACTGCTAGGTTTGCACTGAAATTCACGCAGGGAATCACCAAAAAGGCCATAGAAAACGCTTTGAAAAGTATTGCACCGAGGAATGAAGGAAGGCTTGTCGGCAATGCTCTGTTGAAATCAATTACCGAATTTAGATGGGGAGTCCCCAGGAACGTTATCGCATTCGTCAATGGCCCGGTCACTCAAAAACTCGCATATCTAAGACGAGTGATACTTTACATCAACAGACATGNGATCAGCTTTGTCCGAGAAAACTTATGTACCCCCTGAGGGGTCCCCCTCCCCCGTGCAATAGATTAAAGCTCATGCGCAGTAGCGTTTTGGGGTTAGTGCTCTGACGGGGGGACACATAAGCTTCATCGGACAAAGTGTATCTCGTCTCCCCAACAAGAAAGGTGTATTTAATGTCTTAGAAGAAGTTTTTTTTCTTTAATGTTTAAATATGTTTTTGCAGATGTTGCACAAGAAGCTGATTTGTTCTTTGCCATGGACACCACTGGTAACGAAGACTCGATAAGACAGATGCGAAACTTCGTCCTGGACACATTACCAGCATTCAATCTATCTCGACTAGGTGCTCGCATTGCCATTCTTCAGTACAGCGGTACTGCTAGGTTTGCACTGAAATTCACGCAGGGAATCACCAAAAAGGCCATAGAAAACGCTTTGAAAAGTATTGCACCGAGGAATGAAGGAAGGCTTGTCGGCAATGCTCTGTTGAAATCAATTACCGAATTTAGATGGGGAGTCCCCAGGAACGTTATCGCATTCGTCAATGGCCCGGTCACTCAAAAACTCGCATATCTAAGACGAGTGATACTTTACATCAACAGACATGGGATGGATATTTTTTTTCTTGCAAGAGGCAACATGAATAAAGAATTCATTGATGCTGCAACCACGTCAAAAAGTATCGTGAAAATACTGCAACCTGGAGAAAATCTAAACAAATATTTGAATCTTGTAATTCCATCAGCTACGAAATCAGGTAACAGTATTAGAAATTTTGTTTACATTGAAGGGTCTGCTCCAACCAGAATGCTTTGCAGGTGTTAGCTGAAGGTGTTTTGGCGCAGTGGTGCAATCCTCTGACTATGCAGCCAGAACAGTCAGGCAGACAGGGTTCGATCCCAAGTAGAGCCTCAGGTGCTGGAGTGTCATGACAGGGGATCCCGGACTCGATTAGGTCTTCTCTGCTTCTACGATCCCAGCACTTTGCGCTGAAAACGGCACCTTTACAATCACCTAGCTCTTCATTGTCTCCATTTTCATGGCCCCATGGAAATGAAGACAGCAAAAGCACAACGAGGTGGCACGAGCCAGGCATGCTGGTTGAAACATACCCGTGCAAGGCAATCAACAAAGTTGAATTGAATAATGCCTGTTGTCCACGAAGACAAATATCTTTGTGACAGTTAACCCACATACAAGAACCTAGATTCTCCAAACCAATCTGTTTTGGCCCTTATGTGATGGGTAACATTCAGGAAATCATTCTGTAGTTTCTTAAGTTTGATTGTGAAAGTTTGTCAAGAAAGCTTTTTCCAATGATAAGGCTCTGATAAGGGGGGTAGTTGCTCCCTTGCTCACCTCTTAAAAAGCAGCATGCTCCCTTGCTCCCTTGCTGAACGATGTTTCGTTTTCTGTCTTTCAAATATCTTTTTTTCAAATCAAAATACTGTGACAGAAGATAGAACACGAGCATTTTGGTTGAATCAAACTTGTTTAGGCCTACGCATATATATTTCATTTCACACAATAATCGACTGAATGCTTTGGATTGTCACACCTGAAAGCTAGATCAATGCATTTGTTCTTCAAACTAAAAACCTATGACAAACCAGGGTGAAAGATTCTTACGCAAAGGAGTAAAAATTGAAGATTTCATGATTTTCATGATGTAGCTTCTTATTCAAGGAAGGCTCTTATATGTTGGTTTACTGTAGTGCCGTCAATTACCTTCAAGACTGAATAAGTCATTGAGAATTTTAAGAAATCATAAAGCAAAACATTTCCTTGGTTTTGTCATTAATTTTCTGCTGGATCGTCCAGTATATTTGCTGTTCAGGTAACCTTTGGAATGGGTAGGTGAAAGACTTGCATTTCATGTTAGTGAAAATAATAGAATAACTGGCATGAAAAACCTATTGAGATAAAACAAGTCGTCTTGTTGCGTGTAGTGAAATTATACAAAGATGAACGAGTAAATAAATTGAAATGTAAGCATTTTGATGCGAATTAAAATAAGCACATTTCGAGCACAGACTCTTTTGAGATACAGCAGAAAATATTAATGCTTGTATTTGCTGAGATTTGAGATAATTAGTCACTTTTAATGAAGCATGGAATGTTTTATAGCTTTGAAAATTTGTTTCTGTGCCGCTTTCGTAGAATACACTCTCATTTCTAACTCAACTATGTAAATGGCACAACAGCGAGGTTTGCTCAGTAGTAGCACACTTAACTACCAATCTGAAAGTTACTGGTTCGAGTCTTTGCCCTGTTGAACCGGCTATAAAGAGTGAGGAGAGTTGCCCACTCTCTGTAATTTCAGGCTAAAGGAATCACGAAGTGTGGTCACATCAAGAGGAAGGACCGGGACTCTGCTTCGACAAGCTTAGCTTCTAAGTGTCCTAAAAATACCTTTGGGTGTTAGCTAGAAATAAAAAGGGAGAGGGGGCACATTGCCGTTGGCGTCTCTGGGAAAGAAATTTGTGTACATCTTTACAAACTTTTGTACCTACTCAGTAATGTCTAGCAAACGCTATTTGTTAGGCGCAAATTTTTTATTCTATTTTTGATATCAAGGCTGTATTCTTGCTTCTTAACTACTTTGCCATATGGAAGAAATTAGAAATTAGAAAATGCGGGGTTTAATTTTCGTAAATTCATATGATGCTGAAAGAGCAGGGCTGCTTTCCAAAACAGCACTTTTGATATCATCAGCTAACTAGAGCACACCAAATGCCGAAATATTCCGTTCTCCTGGGTAGTTTATCTGCAGCCCTCTTTCCTTTATTTGTTCATATTTGGCAAAGATTCTTGACTTTTTTTTACAGGAAGATATGATTTAGTAATGGCTATTGGAGGTGCAGTTACAAACCAAGAATTTAATTCACAGAAAGATTTTGTTAAAGCTCTTTCGAATCAATTCCATATTTCAAGAGGCAAGACACGTGTAGCTACTATTCAATATGGAGCTGATGCTACAGTTGTGCAGACATTGAAAGATTCTCGAGAATCATATAGATTTATTCCGTTGGTGGAAAGGTAAGAACACAACGATGTTATATCCTTGTGTATTGTTATACTTTTTGTAGAACGTTTAAGCGCATTTTTGTTACCTTTATCCATTTCAATTGGACAAATGATTCCTTGATTTAATTTTGAGACAACTCTTATTCCAATATATTGAAGGCAGAAACATCGCAATGCGACGAAAAAAGGACATCAAATGAGGNTATTTCAAGAGGCAAGACACGTGTAGCTACTATTCAATATGGAGCTGATGCTACAGTTGTGCAGACATTGAAAGATTCTCGAGAATCATATAGATTTATTCCGTTGGTGGAAAGGTAAGAACACAACGATGTTATATCCTTATGTATTGTTATACTTTTTGTAGAACGTTTAAGCGCATTTTTGTTACCTTTATTCACATTTCAATTGGACAAATGATTCCTTGATTTAATTTTGAGACAACTCTTATTCCAATATATTGAAGGCAGAAACATCGCAATGCGACGAAAAAAGGACATCAAATGAGGGTGAATTTAGAGAATATATATATATTACCAATATTTCGCCCTGCCATGCAGGACTTCTTCAGGGCTGTTATTCCAATCTCGTGCCCAGAGTGAATTTGTTGCTCTACCTCTTGTCTGGGATACAAGAGGCCGTTCTGCAACTTGATTGGCTATTCAAAAACGATAGCAAAAATAAATTATTTCTTGAAAATTTCCTAATTATTTGAATAACAAAAAGGAAATCTTGTCACTAAGCAACAACCATTACGATGTTGCTTTGTTGTTTGGAATCGAAGACACATAATCAGCGATGCCTAGGAAACTGCAAATCCATAATGGCTGCTAATCCGCCAATTTTCTTGCTGGATTTGATCCAAGTGTATCAGGGTGTTCATTCGGCTTCCTGATCAGCGTATGACATAAGAACACTCTGGGAACGAGGTTGCTGTTTTTTATAAAGCCGAGGACTTGCGGTGAAGTCATCATATTATCCTTGGAGTAGCTTTTCGTATTATTTAAAGTAGCTATTTTATGACAAAGGGATGTTTAAGTTATACTTTTAGCTGTTGTAATAAAATACCGTGTGAATCAGAACCAAATGAAAATTTTTGGAGCTTGAAGTTCTGCAGTTACTTATGATTTTTGTAAAACTGATGCTCTTTGTAGTGCTCTTTTGTGTTTACTTAGATACACATTTACAGTTTGTCAAAATCAGTTGTATCGTTTTCAAGCTTAAACACATTTTTTAAAAATTTCATTATCCGGCCAATTTTGCCTATGATATTTTCCTTTCTACCGTAACATGTTACCAGTATATTAAACATTTGTTTTGAAGAAAATCGATGAATAGTTAGAAAATTACATGCTCGCAATCGTCTAAGAATTTTTCTAACTAATTCAGTATAAAGCTGATTACTTACATGCATGTACATGACTGTTAGAATCAACAACTAGCTTTGGCCTATTATTGATTTTCCCAATTAACTTTTTAGCTATGCTTTGGCGAGGTAATGTCAGGGGCGATGGCGATTTTCTCATATGAGCAATTGATTCCATAATAATCTGCTCGGAAAGCTAATTGATTTCGGCTCGAAAGAACTTGTAGTCCGTCTATTTTGTTCATTCTCATTCATAGCAGCATTCTCTTTCAGGGGCAGGTCGCAAATGAAACTTGTGATTCTGTGAATTTTAGTTATAAAGAAATAACCTTTTAAAGTTATCATTGTTGACTGTGCTTTTCATTCCGACCAGGTTACAGCATAGCAAACCTGGATCAAATCTTAAGAAGACTTTCCAAGTTGCTGCCCAATTGTTCCGTCCGGAAAATGGTGCCCGGACAGAGACTGAAAAGATTTTCATCATATTTGTTGATAGCCTTGATGATTATGATGTTCAGAAATTGAAACCATATGTTTCCCCACTGTCCGCAATGAACGTCCGAGTTGTCATTGTTGGATTCAAGGGATATGTTAAGACATCAGCTGTCAGAGAACTCTTAGGTAGCGGACGAGATCCTGTTTTGGTTAATGATAGGAAACAGCTGAAGGAAGGTGTTGTTGTCAGTCAAATTCTTGGGCAGATGAAGAGAGGTAACTATAGTTCTGTCCGATTTCACTTTGAATTTTACTATTATCGTGAAAGGTCTATTTAACCCTCCTCTCTATTGAGCCCCCTCTCTGATAGACCCCTCCCTTCTAGGCCAAAATTTTGAATAAGCCCCCTCTCTATTAAAGGCACTGAGTCCGCATAGATAGCGTGCTCATGACCAATATCAACTTCTTTTCAATCATAAAACAAAAGTTGTGATTTAATCGCCATTGAAATTAAACCAAAGAAATTTCCAAGGATAATGCAAGGATTAAGAAGCCTTTGGTGTCCACTGCTAATGACTTTAGCACTATTGTGCGATAACAAAGGGCCGTCAGCGGCTTGTCAGCAAAATTCAGGATAGCGTTAACCCTCAGCTATTTATATGGACTCAATGCCTTTCAGCTTTCCATTTGTTTCAAATGCCAGAGGTTACCAAAGATTTTCAAAGTTTATTAGCTAAACAAGTTTGCAGGTTAATTTTTGTATGGTTTGGGATTAAAAACGTTGTTAAATTTGTGTGGTTGACTCGTAAATTGGGTGTTGACTCTGCAAAATATAGGGTAAGAGAACTAAAGAGCTACTAGTTGCATCCTTGTCATTTGAATTTGTGAATAAACCCCATTCTGTAACAAACGCTCTTGCTTTTAAGCCTCCTCTTCTAGAGTCGCCGAAATAAAACCCCAGGGGTTTCACAGAGCTTTTTCGGTACCTCCATTTGATCTTGAATTTGACGTCCAATTTGGGCGAAACAAAATCGCAGACCATTTGTCATGACAGTATAAATTGTCAGCGTCACTCAATTCTTGCATTAAGTAAATGAAACTTAAGGTATTGATGATTGCTAGTTTTAAATGTCAGGCTAAGGAACATTAAAGCGATATGTCTGGAAGATTTTCAGAATTTTTGTAAATCAATTGAGACATTTTCAGACCAGTGAATGAACTGTACAGAGAAATTTGAAAAATGAGATAGAAATCATCTTATTATCTTAGAACTATAAAAAGAACCTTTCCAAGAGCTTAAAAGAACGAAGGAACTTATTGAAGTGGGCGGACAGATTCAAGATTTAGAATGTAGTTCAATAAGAAGCATATTCAGTTTCTGCTGTGACTTAAGAGAAATTTGTTTTTACTTCATCAGTATCTTTACAGATTGCATATACATAAAAGATTTAATAACATTAAATTCCAAGAAAGGCACCAATAATATTCAGGTTCTGATCCATTTGATATTTCATAAAAGACGATTTTTCAAACTGGTTGTATGTATCTTTTTTCTAAATCAGCATGTAAAGTGTTTCTTAATTGTTTGTTTAGACTGGGAGTTTCGATTACAGTGATGTTGGACCTGCTCTAACATTGGTCAAGACTCTATTGGACATCAAAACAATTTTTCAAATAAGGAATTTTCAACTGAAGGATTTTTGTTTCTAATTTGTTTTACATTTATAACTTCATTTTTTTCAGATGGATGTGATAAGATAAGGTGCAAGTTTTATGGGACATGCTCGATTATTGATGGTATCGCCACTTGCTCATGTGCAAATTCGTGTGATAGAACACAGATCAATGTTGTATGTGGAACAGATGGAAGATCATATGCAAATGATTGTTACCGTGAAATGAGATCTTGCAAATTGAAGAAACAAATAGACATAGTAAAACAGGGACCATGTGGTAAGTTTTGCATTATGCTTTGAATTATTCAAAATAGATTCAGCTGATATGATACCAGGTGTCCTACCAAATACTCCCGTTTAAAAAGTCACCAAATTTGGATTATGAAACCTATCGCGAAATTTTCTTTTCATCTCTCTTGTCAATGATTCAAATATATTTAAAGATTATAAAATGTTTGTTTTCATTTGTCAAATGGAATAAATGACGAGTTGAAAAACCTTCTTCTGTGCTGTACTCTTTAAGCAATGTCTTAGCTTAGAGGCATGATATTGAGATTTCTCATTATTCATCAACTCTCCAACGATGATTGGCGTGTCTTTCTAACATTTATGACCAAACTAGAAGCATAGTGTGCGAAAAGAAATTGCAGTATGCTTTAAACTAGGTAGCCCTAAAAAGAGCTACATTTCTAAGTTTAAAACCAATCATGAGATCAGCTATGCTTTGGAACATACTCTGGTCTTTGATCCACTTTCCAAAACAAGAAATTTGAAAATCGGCCTTATACAATTATGGTGATTTTTCAAACGGGGGCTCTTTTTGGGACACCCGATATGAAAATTTATATGAACGTTGCTACAGATTAGGTGATCGAGTTCGGAAGCAAGGCGTTCATCCAGTTGGAAGAAACGAAGCTATCCCGGGCGACCCAAAAAAAGTGAACCGAACGGATAAAACTTTTTTCGCATCTCAGAGTAGTCAACAGGGATCAGTGATCGGATTCGAAAGTTGTTTGGCAGTTAGATAGCAAGCCTAAATTGCAGTTATTTTGCTATTTCTATCGATATTGCAAACTGGCAAAAATATATATTTAGTGAATACATGCAGTTCGAAAACCCATCGACATCGTTAAAGCATCGATTTCAATCAGTTCCAGTGCAATGGCACAATGAGCTTATCATCCTGGGGATATGCAACTCAGATTTGGTGGATCCACATAATCCCCTTGTGATATTGAAATCCTCCTGATGGTAAATTTGTCTTCGTTATTGAGGTTCACATGCAGTGGGCATTTCTATGTGACATACTTATTCCCAAGCTAATGCGAATCGTATTCGTTATTGTCTCGTACTGATCAAATCGATCTGATGTTTTTTTATGAAGTTTGGCGTGTTTTAGATCTGTCTGTATTCACTAAATCCTCTTTATTTTGCCCGTGTGCAATCTCGATGAAAATGGCAAAAAATAGTAGCGATGTAGCCTTGCTATATATATACCAAAAAAACGTTTGAATCACTGATTTTGGTCGATTATTTTATTTTGTGTAACAGATTTTCTCGGATCATTTGTTTCGGGTCACCTGGTAAATGGCACATCATGCTTAAAATGCTGGGATATTTGCTTTGAGTTGTCGTTAATGATAATGCCCCATTTCCAAAGACGGATCACATACTGCCGATTCATCATATATGATTTCATGGATGCATTATATGGTAACAAATATCTCACCCATAACACAACACATAACTCCTCTAATTTGTTTGTCAAAGGATCACTGTCATTTACAATCCTTGATGCTATCGCACTCACAAGGGTTCACCCGCAAATGAATACCATAGTCAGATAAATTGTGTTCACGACAATAGACGTTGAAAATTTCACCTTTATTTCAAGGCGCAACTGGTGCACACGACATCATCTCCGTGATTGACACTTCGACAAAGATGCCAGCAAAGGTATTTGAACAAGTGAAGATGATGTATCAACTGCTAATTAATGAATTCAATGTGAGCCCGCAGCAAACACATATGGCGCTCGTAACATTCATCAATACTCCAAGAACAGTGCTGCGCCTTTCTGAGGGTACAGACAAAGCAGTTATCAACGGCATTTTATCAGCGCTTATGCAGCATGTGGGAGAACCAAATCTTGGCAACGCGTTACAAAATGTCATACGCCTCCTAGATGATCGAAGTTATGGATCAACTCCAAGCAGACAAGTGCCAACTAAAGTTGTAGTGTACACATCAGGTATGACAAAGAAGACAATTGAAGCTGCGTCACCATCAATCGAGGCTATCAGAAGAAGAGGGGCTGACGTAATTTTGATTATGGTCAGTGATGACAAAAAGATGAAAGAAGCTGCACTGTCGTCTCTTCCTACCGGGACAAGTGTTATTTCTAGTGCCTCAGTTGGGGCACTTGGTGAACCATTCTCACAATTGATTGATAAAGTGACGGAGAAGAAAGGTAATGTTCGGGCCACTCTCATTAGATCTCATTTACCTATGTGCCACGTGATTGGCCCATATTTTACGAGCAAAGTTTATGACTGGTATCAGGTTGACCAATTTTGAAATCTCATTTAAGAAATGGTATCCTTTCACGGTTATTTTCCTTTTCATGATTAATATCTGTGAAATCTTTTCACCAAAAACTCAGAATGCTCTGGATTCTCCGGAAAAAGCCAGCAAATGGGCCAAAATGCTTTTCTTTCCGGGGAGCAAGACTACGGAATAGCCTTCTCGCTGAGTCCAAGACGGCATCCTCCCTGAATGGGTTAAAAAAATCAATGAAGAAGGTTAATTGTTTTTTTTTCAATTGTAAATATTGTATAATTGTAAATAGACTTTTAAATTATGGTTTTCAATATTCTAATGCTTTCTTATCTTTAACTGAATATTGTAATTAAGTTTTTATTGGAGGGCCCCTTGAAAAGTTTCTGCTGAAGAGCAACCCTCCTTAATAGAATCAAATATGAAAAATATATGAAATATGAAATATAGTGGCTTTATAAAGAGATATGGAGGATACTGTAGCGACCAGTCTTGCTTTCCAAGCTATACCGGTTAACTGTCGAAGCGTCTTAATTTTCTAGTTAAATACTAATGCACGACGTCTGAAAAAAATATACGACGTCTGTTAGATGCACGACGTCTGTTAAATGCACAACGTCTGTTAAATATACGACGTCTGCTTAGATGCACGACGTCTGTTAAATGCACGATGTCTGTTAAATATACGACGTATGTTAGATACACGACGTCTGTTAAATGCACAACGTCTGTCAAACGTTGCAAGTCATTTTGCTTCCAGGTGACCCAATGAAAGTGAGCCTTTTTGACCAAAATTTGATGGTGTTACCGATTTTTGAGAATTCCTTTGTGAATTTATGTCAAGGACTAAATTAGTTATGGTGTGATCAATTTTTCTTTCTTATATAAGAAAGACACAGAAATCATGGCACAAGAATTATTCTTTTAACAATAGAATTTCGCAGAATATCGTATTTCTGGCAAAAAAGCTATTTCTTACTATTTTATATGAATGTTCTGTTCCTAAATGACATAAATGCTTTATCAAGGATAGTGAAATACAAATTCAGTTTCATAATAATTTCTTGTGATTTCAGAGTATGCTTTAAACCAATGTCGCTAATAACAGCACAAATTACCTCAAATTCGATGCAACTTCAAGTCTTTAAAATCTGGCGAAACTGAACATGGTCTTTGATACAAATACACAAACAGACGTTTTCACCATCAGCAGTAAAGCCAATTTTAACGATTTTTCGAAAAGTTTACTTTTCATTGGCTAATTCTGTATACCTGGTGCATATAATCAATTCCTTTTTTCTGTTCAATCTTTTTTCCTTCATAGTTGGCTCGAGCAAGATAGATCTTGGCTTCATTCTTGGTGCATCAGGTCAGAACGCAGAAACTGACTTCTACTTACAGAAAGAAATAGCAAAAGAAATAATAAAATCATATGACATATCGCGAGAGACAGTGCGAGTCGGCGCTATTGTATATGGACAGTCTGCTAACCTTGTCATCCGACTTGATTCAATTGGTGATCAGACAAGCGCTCTTGGTGCTATCAATAATCTGAAACGCTACACAACTGGAAAAAATCTTGAGCGAGCATTTCAGCTAGTTAGTCCGTATATGTTTGCATCACAATATGGTGGAAGACCTGACGCTGCGAAGGTTGTTGTTGTATTTCATAATAGTCCTGTCCAACAACGTGTTTTTAATACTGCGAAGGAGCTGTTGGATAAAGGATACACGATAGTTAGTGTTGGTATTGGAAGGGATATTAGAATAGAAGATGGGGCAAAGATAGCAGGAAGAAAGGAGCTCGCACTTTCAGCACAATCTGTTCCAGAGGCGAGAAATGTTGCACAATTGGTTGCAAATTTGGTTAAACCAGGTACCTTTTTAAAGTAACTTAAATAGTGATGAATAGACAAGCTAACGTTGTTCATACCTACTTCAGGTCAAATGACCATAAACTTGAGAAGTTATCTCTGTATCTGTTGATACAATTACCTACATCACTTTTTCGTGGTATGAAGCCCTTTAGACAGGGTTTTTTCTCAAAAAAACTGGCAAAGTGGCTAACCTCAAATTTTATTTCGTATTTTCACTAAATTGAATATGGAGATTTCAAATCCAAGATGGGCCAAAAATAATTTTGACCGGAAGTCAACTTTTTTGGTGACGTCATCAACTTCGAGAAAATGCACTTATAACCGCTCTAAATTTTTTCTCGTAACTACTACTGCCAAACAAATTGCATATTTGAATAGCACACAGTCAGAGCTTTCGAATGATGTATAGATTTACTATTTTTGCTCACATTTGATCTACAGGTATGACGTCATTATTCATTTGTGACGTCATCAATGTTTATGAATAAGTAGCAATAGTACAGCAGATTGTTGTGATAAAAGCATGATACTTGGTGAACATAAGCAGTTTGACAAGCTGAAAAATATTGGATATAGAGCCACTTCA
>REGL01000587.1:76300-126530 GCA_004194395.1 Aurelia aurita complex sp. Pacific | reverse complement strand
AAGTAGCAATAGTACGGTAGATTGTTGTGATAAAAGCATGATACTTGGTGAACATAGGCAGTTTGACAAGCTGAAAAATATTGGATATAGAGCCACTTCAAAAGTGCCTCCCAATGCTATTGTTAGACTAGGATACTAGAGACAAATCCCCCTAAGTGAAAAGCTGCTGTAACTAACTTCGGAACTGGAAAAGATTTATTCTATGATTCAAAGCTCTATCATAGAACATCCAAACAAGGGGACAGTAGCTGAAATCAGATGAAACAAACGCCCTCATTAACTGCTGCAGTTTTTCAGAGCCCATGTAACGTGATATTCGAGCGAGAGCATGGAGGTTTTAGGCACCTTTTTTACAGAGAGACTTTTACAGAGAGACTTAACTTGCATAAAAAGAAAGTTTCATCAAGAGGACAATCGTGTGATCTGAAATGGGTGTAAGCAACGTTAGTTGAATGTGCCTATGAGGCAGAAGAAATCTAACAGCAATATGCTCGTTTCCTTGTCCTTTATGATTTCATTTTGCTTCACATCGATTTATATGCGAGTAAAACGGCATTTCATTATGTCATTACATGTTTGGTTTTTCCATCCTTCTCCGTACGCAGATTAGTGAAATGTTAACAAATCCAAAAGATAATCTTGCACTTGATGAGAAATAGGATAATACGTGAAGCTTTATTTTCAATATTCGTTGATAACATTGCACAATACTTTGCTGCAAATCCATGCAGCATCATCAGGCGAATGAGTAAAATCGTAAAAATCTTGAAATGAATATTGTATAATCATAGTCAAGATTTAGAGCTCCCTAAAGATTCACAATGATCACTTAAAGTTGAAGATCAAAATTGATGTTTGTGGCTAATAGAACGATTTTAACGAATACAAGGTCTCTCGTATATGCAATAAAAGGCTGTATAGTCTAATGAATACCGTTTCACTGATTGTTTATCTTCGAATCTTGAGTAACTTTACATTTTAGATCTGCAGAGCTTAATCATATTTTATGAGCATGATACCAATAATATAAGCTCGGGTGAGTTAATAAAAACCATCCCTGTTTGAAAGGAGACGGCTCCATGGATATCAACACGATGATATCAGCACATACCGGGTGAACCAGAAAAAAGTTCCTACTTTCGAAAATTCGTAGCACCACAAGTACTTCATGGATTTGAATGATTCAAATTTTAGTAAAAAGCCAAAAGATCCAAGTATTTTTATGATTTTTCTATTCTTGTTACGAGCACTTCAAATATAGGTAAATTCAGCTTTTCAAAATTTATTGGTTCCAAAATGACTGAAAAGGGGCCTAAAACACTTGCTCAAATCGTTAAGACTCTCATCACACGGAATAATACGCTTGGGCGTCTCACCTCTCTCAAGAGTTATGAGACATAGATTCTCAAACAGATACTAAAGATTTTCAATCCTATGGCAATAAATGTGCAGACGATATCTCTCACACATTTGATCAAGTATTTTAGCCCTTTTTTAGTCATTTGCAACCACAAAGTTTTTGCAAACTTGAATTTACCAATTTTTCCAGTGCTCATAAGAAGGCGAGAAAAATTACAAAAATAGTTCGATCTTTTGGTTGTCAAGTAATTATTGATTCATTCCAATCCATCCAGTACTCTTGATGCAATGAATTTTCAAAAGTGGGAACTTTTTTGTGGTTCACCCGGTATGTCATCTAATGGTGGACATGTTCAAATCTGCTTTACAATTTATGTGACTGAGATCGACCACTCCGTTCTGAAGTTATTAGGGATTTTCTCGAGAAAGTCTTTTCAAGAAACCTTCAAAACGCGCCCAAAATTACGACCAAATTGTTTTTTTACTTATGCAGTATATCGACATTGGTTATTACGTGATTACAAATTGTGTCTCCATTTCGAAATTTTCAATCAGACCAAAAAATATTGCTTGCTAGAATGTAACTATGTTGTTAGCACTAACAGCAGTGATCAGGGTTTAACTATCAATGTTTTATTTTTTATTAATGATCTTCTTTCATTCCTAGACCCTTGCAAAACGTTAAGATGCTCCAATTATGGGAGGTGCTTTGCAAAAGCAGGCAACNCAAATATATTATTTAATGGTAGACATGTTCAAATGTAATAAAGATATGTTCATTGCGTGTGGTACTATAGCAATTAAATGATAATATAATAAATTAATGATTTTAGTACTGAAAATAGTTGAGGTGTTAACAAACACGACGCTTCGAGCGTATACTCGTAATCATGTTCAATTGTATTTTGAAATTTACGTGACTGAGATCGACCACTCCGTTCTGAAGTTATGAGGGTTTTTCTCGAGAAAGCCTTTTCAAGAAACCTTCAAAACGTGTCCAAAATTAGGACCAAATTATTTTATTACCCATGCAGTATATCGACATTGGTTATTACGTCATTAGAAATTGTGTCTCCATTTCTAAATTTTCAATCAGACCAAAGATTGCTTGCTAGAATGTGACTATGTTGTTAGCTCTAACAGCATTGATTGAAGTTTAACTATCAATGTTTTTCTTTTTATTCATCATCTTCTCTTATTTCTAGACCCTTGCAAAACGTTAAGATGCTCCAATTATGGGAGGTGCTTTGCAAAAGCAGGCAACACGGCAAAATGCATTTGCCCTTATTGCAACGATAAGCAAGAGCAGAGTCCTGTTTGTGGCAGTGATGGATTGACTTATGCATCAGAATGTCATTTACGAGCAGCAAGTTGCAGGACAAAGAAACCTGTGAAAGTCGAAAGAAATGTCCCATGTGGTAAGTTGATATGATAATAGCATTTACGAAGCCTTTTATGGATATTCTTTTCAATTTCAAGCCAATCACGTATTCTTTAATGAGTAGCGTAATTGTTTGAATATATCTTGAAAAACCGTTGAACAGTTTATTACTTCAATGTTCTTGGTATGCCAAAGAGTTCTTTGTCATTTTGACTGGATACCGAGAACAATCAAGACTGTGAGCTATTGTTCAAAGGTTATAGGATCGACCTTTTCCAAACAACTGCAACAACGTCAATGTGTTATACTCTCAATTCTTAGTTAACATACTTGCAATTTTGCATAAAATTGTTCAAGAAGTCAGTTTGAATGGATGCCTGCTGAGCAATACCTGTTCAAACGTCTTATTTGCCTTCTTTGCCTGTAAATGATGATAATGCACCAGTTACTTCTCGTACTGTATTTAACTTTTATTTTATTTTTCTTTTGTCATTTTCACTTTTCTGCCCTCCCTCTTTTCGATCATCTTATTGATTTTTCTGAACCTTGTTTTGTATCCTTACCTTAACTTTTCTCCCTACCATTATATTCTAGAAATAAAAAAGCCAGTGGATCTATTTTTCATGATCGATGCATCAAAAGGTGTTCCGGTATCCATGCTTTCTAAGATGAAAGAGTTTATTGCCGGTCAAGCAAGAATGTTTAATATTTCAAGCAATGCTGTCAGGGTATCAATACTGTCTTTTGGGAGTACAAGCAAAATACTTTTGCCGATAAATCAAGGCACGTCACTGACGGCTTTGCGGCTTGCTCTAGAGAGAGTTGTACCTACAGAAGAGGAAAGGCATGTTGAAAATGCTCTCAAAGCAATAAAAGGAAATATCTTCGGAAAAAAGGACGGACTTCGTGAAAACGCTGGAAAAGTTGTTGTTTTATTGGTATCTGGAAGGAATTCACCTTCAGAATTAGGCAAAATGAAATCAGAAGCAAATGAGCTCAAACGTGCTGGAGTTGAATTAGCCGTTGTTGGAATCGGGTCTAATCTGGACAAAGGTGATTTGAAGTCAGTTGCGACAAGTCCAGATAAATTTCTACAAGTCGTATCCGACAATGAGTTGCCTGAGGCATCCCCCATAATTTCGAAATCCATAAACAGTGCAACAAAGTTTTCTCCAAAGGTCGATCTTGGCTTTGTATTTGGCGCAGACGGACCCAATGCTGCTGATAACTTTGCTTTGGGAAAGAAACTCATTATTGAGATATTAAAGAAACTTCAATTGTCATCCGACCAAAGTCGCTTCGGACTTGTCGTGTATGGTAGATTAGCGGGAATCTTGGTAAAACTGGACACATTTGATAATCGTGACAGAGCTATCAAACTGATCGAGAAATTAGCGCTTCCTTCTGTCGGATTTGCTCTTGCAAAGGCTTTGATATTGACCAGACGTAATTTATTCAATGTCAGTTATGGAGCACGGAAAAATGTACCAAAGACAGTTATTGTCATTCTTAATAAGAGACCTGACTTGGAGTCTATTTTGCAGCTGGAAAGTTGATTAAAGATGGAGTGAAAGTCAAAGCTATTGCAATTGGCAAAGCAACTGATGTGGCAACATTGAAAGGGCTTACAAGCACAAATAAAGATGTTTTGATGATCAGCTCTGAGGACAATTTACAGAAGATAGCTACACAGGCTTTGTCATCTCTTTTACCAGGTAAGTTACCACATTGTAGACTAACTACGTCAGTCCCACTTTCCGCTTCGTTCATTGAATTGAATGACGGTATTACGCTTCAACTGGTTATAGCATCCATTGGTCTATCAATAGCGATAACTACGAACATGTAATCAGTCTAGCCACATTGCTCAATCATATTTTGTTTTCCTGCTTTTTCTCATAGACCGGATATCAGCTTGCACAACTGAGACTGACAGTATTGCTTTCAGCAGGCCAGACCTAGAATTGTCTGCCTTGACGCTTTATCATGCCAGTCAGTTAGATTCAAATATAATAGCTGGATTCAATCATTGAGTCAGTTAATTATGGCTTGTTCGCCTTGTTCGTATCCTTTATAAGTTGCTTGAGGTTGCACTGATAGTAATGTAGTATGCATTGTAATTCTGACGTATTTAGGGCTTAAATGAAACAATTACCTTAAGCTCCTGAAGCAAGTAAACAAAATCCGCCAGGCAGATCTTTAGATTTACCGTTCTTTCGTTATAATCACATAACTTCTCTTGACAATCATCTGTCGCGTGCACAAGGCGATAGTTTGCCGTACTGGTTTCGGGGCAAATTTTCTTGTTGAATGTATATTTTTTTGTCATCCCTGATAAAAAATTGTTTTTTACAGCTACAGAGATGAACATATTCCTTTCTTTTCTTAGACCCATGCGCTAGGATGAAATGCGCCTTCGATGCTACTTGTAGAAGCAAATTAGATGGAAGCACAGAGTGTGTTTGTAGAAATTGTGATCACTCAAAAAAGACAGATGGAATATGTGGAAGTGATGGTAGAACATATGCGTCATATTGTCATCTTGAATTCGCACAATGCAAACTCAGCAAAGTGATCAAGTTGCTTAAAAATATACCATGCGGTAATGTCTTGTTCTGTAATTCCTTTTTTTCGACAATTCTTACGCGTAATGCTAAGTCTTGCAGGCAATATTTTTTGGAAAACTTGAAGGTTTTTCATGTTTCGTAACTTATTGCCCTATTTTTCCACATCTAATAGAAACCATCAGGGAAAGGATCTTTCCTTGGCCTTTTTGATGCTATCCCTGCCATCTCAACCAAGGGGTGTTTCCGTTATATCTTAAATGTGTATTATACAGGGTGTTTCAGAAAAAACGCAACCAAGGTGCAATTGATATGCAGTCTGGATCTACATCAATGGAATTAGTTTTTTATATACACAATCTAAAAATGTACAATTTAGCAAAAACATGGTTTCAAAGACGATACCATTGGGAGCATGATAGGCATGGCTACTCTACCGGGTGTCCCAAAATGATGTATTATTGTTTGATTTTTTGTATGTCCATAACCAATGCACGAATTTTCAAAAACTTTGTTTTATTTGATTGCCTAAACGCCAAATTGGATGTTGAGATGTTGGTTGTGGTTTTACCAGTTTTGAAAATCGGTTCATCGGTTATGGACATATAAGCAATCAAACGATAATACGTCATTTTGGGACACCCGGTAAATGATCTTTAACAAATAAAAATACTGATACTAAAGGCTATGTCAAAGTTCTGTTGGTCTCTCCGTACGGAGAACTGTCTAATCGCAGAGGTTATAGATGGCACTGCTGCTTGGATGGAATTATTCATCATTAAATTGATATTTTATTACGTATGGCCGATTTCAAATGCAGCATACTGCAAGAGCAAAATCAACACCCTTTTTACCGTAAAAAATAACGAAACAGATTTTTTCAAACAATTCTGGCCTAGAACACTTGACATGATTCCCTAAGGTAGGAGAAAAACATGTTTATTCCCATTAGATGCAATCATTAAGAATTATAGAATACGCTCTCACAAAGATGGGTTTCATCTATGTAAGTATCCTGTCATTTAATATGGCATCAAAAATAGGCCATACTTATGAAAGAGTCAATTAAGTGATAATAATTCAATAAATATGCCCAAACTGGATATCATTGGAAAGAAGATAGATTGCGCTTTCAAATGGTATGCATAAAATTGATTTCATCAAATTTCCTGAAATATCTCTGATAAGGTTGGGATGTGTTTTTTCTGAAGCACCGTGCTGTATGTTGTTATTGTATACATCGTATGTTGTTATTGTTCTTTTTAGCCTCGTCATGATTTGAAGATTTTTAATTTTACTGCACATTTTTCATTTTGAAATTGAATTAGAGCTTTCTGACAACTCAGTAGTTCTAACTAGTGCATAACACAAGTTGTAGGTGCTTGCCAAGCTACACCATAAAGAATTCTCCATCATTTCAATGAAACGTAAATCATCTACTTTAATATGAAAGAATTCATTGGATTTACAGGAGTTTTTTTGCATAAGCTGATTGCTGTGGGCTGAATAATAAGCTGATTGCTAACTCAAACTTGCCTGAAATATTAGATTTACATTTTTACTGAAGTTATATTCGTTTTCTTCATCAGTCATCACATTGTTCAAAAGTTTAAATCACGTTTCTTATCTAATGCTAACTAGCTACGAGAGGCAAATTGTTTGAAGCATCAACCCAACTGTACACACTCGTGCTCTAGAGGGATTCAGACTTGGCTTTCAGATTAAACTCCACATTTCCAACTTTAGGTATTTATTAACTTGATCTCTCATTTCTTGCAACAGGTATTTCCAAGCCAATTGATTTATTCTACATGATAGACACGTCCAATGGTGTCAGTGGACCAACTTTGAATAAGATGAAAGATTTAGTATCACAGCAAGGCCATTCTTACAATATATCTGACGGTGGTGTGCAGTTATCAGTTATTTCCTACAGCGATACAGCAGCCACTGATTTGCCGATGAACAGAGGAACGAACATAGCCGCCGTCAGTAAGGCGCTGGACAAGATTAAGCCCAGTGGCAGGGAGAGGCATATTGAAAGAGCACTGAGAACAGTCAGAGAAAAGATTATTTACAAGAGAGATGGTATTCGTGACAACGTCAACAAGGTTGTTGTTTTGCTGCTAGCTGGTAAGAACACGCCTTCTGCTTTGCAGGCGCTTACAAGAGAAGCGAAGTCGATGAATACAGCAGGAATAGATCTTGTTGTTGTAGGAATAGGGCCTGACGTGAATCAAGACGAAGCTAAGCTGATAGCTACAAATCCTGAAGACGTCATGCTCATGAAGTTGGAGGATAGCATTCTTAGCGCAGCTGCTCCATTATCAAAGTTGGTCGCAACTTCTTTGAGAACATCACCGACGACTGACCTTGGATTCGTGATCGGGGCAACAAAATCCAGTGAAAATTTCGATATCGGGAAAGATCTTATCAAGAGTATTGTGAGAAGGTTGGAAGTTGCATCTGACAAAACTCGCATCGGATTAGTCGTATACGGCCCAGACTCAAGAATCATTCTACAACTGAACACAGCAACGGATCGTGCAAGTGTCATAAGGGCAGTTGATAACCTGAAGTATCCGGGACAAGGCAACCGTCTTCGTAGTGCTCTTGAGTCAATAAAGACTGTTTTGCTTGGTAGAATATCCCGGGAGAGAAAGGGAATTCCAAAGACAGCGATTGTTTTCCTTGACACGGATGTTGATAGACCTACAAGAGTGGCTGCGGAGGAGCTTGCACGGGCTGGGGTGAATGTGATCGGAATTGCCATGGGAGATAAAACGAATGTTGAACCTGCAAAAGGCATCAGTGACAAAGGGGTGAACGCCTTCAGTGTTACTGGAAGGAAGGATATCACAGAAGCTACTGAAAATATATTCAAGAGACTCAGCTCAGGTGAAATAACTTCTTTTTTTTAGTGGGATGTCAGGGAATCCGAGAGTTTACTGCGAAGCCAATGAAAGGATGTTTATACTATTATCACAGGAAATAAACGGTTTTCATTAAAATTGACTTATTTGTCAATACCAGAGTCTCAAATCCTCAAATGACCTAAGGTAAAAATGATTCATATTTTCTATGCTGGTTGGATGGAAGTCCTTTAAGTTATGGATTCATAAAAGATTGCGTCCCAACGTGCTAAAAAGCGACCCTTTTCTATAATTTTTTGTGGTACCCGTTTAGGATTATTTCTTATTACTTGACTGAAGTTTAAAAAACGAGGCAATAGAATAATTTCGCAAATCCTATTAGCTAATCGCATATTTGCCGCTGTTTTCCCATAGCTTTGTACAATACGATACAAGGACGCGTCTTTGTCGCCACAGCAACTGCTTTCGGCCTGTGAGATTGACAGTAAACTTAAGCGACATAACAGTAACTAAATGCGTTTGACTAAATTGTATGAGTAAAAGTTAGAAGCTATCAGGTGGTAAAACTCATACTTGCCGGTTTATGTTGCACAGGAAAATATAAAGCCGTCGGTCTTATTGCACAGACATCGCAATCTCGGTCTGTACTTTGAAGACCTCGGGTTTTATATTTTCCTGTACAGCGCAAAAATTTCGTTTCAGTTTTCTTTTTAAAATGTTTATACAGGTTACAAAGTTTCATCTAGATATGTTTTCAAACTGACCTGTTTAAAATAAAGTAAATTAAAGGAAGCACTAAACTAAACTAAAGACAAAAGAAATTAAAACTCCTAATTTACAATATGATACAATACAAAGCGCATGTTATATGATACAATAACATGCGCATAAAACTGGTTATTATGTTCATGTTATGTATGAAAGTTAATTGACAGAGCTAAGTAGAGGCAATCTATAAATAGGACAAATAAACGCCTACGCGCATAATTGCTCCCATAGCGAAAACATGCACGCACGTATCGAAATCATCAAATACAATAGGCTAATTTTAGACCTGCATATGCAGCCCTTGAGCTAGCTATTTATCTCCGTCAACTAACTTTAAATAACGTTCATCCTTACTCATTTTCATTCTAATTTTAGATTCTTTTTATACAAAATCCCTTCAGCTTACCAACACAATCCTTAAATAAGACGAAGCCGAAGATAGCTATGGTTACTTCCAAACATGTCTTGGATAAAATCTGTGCGGTGTTGATAAAAGTCCATATTTCTTCTAAATTACACTTCTTCATTTCAGACCCATGTGCAAAATTAACATGTGATTACAATGGTTTATGTAATCGTAGACTTGATGGCAGCGCAGAATGCATTTGTCAGATCTGTGATTTTGATCCCAACACAAAAGCGGTTTGTGGAAGTGATGGAATATCGTATGCTTCGTATTGCCATCTGAAATCTGCAAGTTGTAAAAAGAAAGAGAAGATTGTTGCCTTGAAATTTGAATCTTGTGGTAAGAAATGCTCTACATATCTTCTTTTGAATTTTTTAATTTGGTTTCACATAAGAAGGTGGGATTCACAATTCGATACTGGAGAATATGCGTTTTCTAGTTCTTGCACTAATTTATTTAGTCTTTCCATACTGTTCACACATTCATTCAAATTTTTAATGTTCTTCTTGCACAGCCTTAAATTTTAAAGATTCATGCTAAAAATTGTGATTAGATGCCCGAACTTCAAGCTGTTTCTAGCACCTCTTGTTTTTGAAGAGATATTTCATTCAATAGAAAAGAAAAAGCAGCATATTTTCAGATAGCAAAGTAATTTGTGTTTTAGGAAGTTCATTTGCATATCGTTTATGTTCGGTGTTTCAATAGCTAATCCTTGAGTTATTTTCATTCTGTAAAGACTCTTGCAGGGTCGAATGTTCGTTTTCCACTCTCGAGATATCACTAATTATGCGCTCAGTCTCTTTGTCACAACTGTCATAACTTTCATTATGAAGGATGCTACTTGCATAGCAATGCATATTTACAATGGACTGTCTATCCTTTTCGCACTTAATGATTTTATTCCAGGCTAGCTGTAGAAAATAAGGCATATTTTCTGTCTATCCCACAGTTGCTATTCAGAATAATGATTTCATGTACCGACCGGGTGAGTCAATGAAAACAATTCCTGTTTCACAAAATGCTGCTCCCTGAACATCAAAGCAATAACATTGCAGACTGTTTCGTTTCATTGCCATTAAGTTCAATTATATTCAATAATTTACCTGGCTTCAATCAGTCATTCCTTCCCGTTGATATGTGAGATTTTGTGCAGAAAACCGCTTTGAAAAACCTACAGAAACAAGCGAAAACAGCGAACAAAATTAACTTTGTTTTCCTTCCTGGCAATAATGACACTGCATATGTTCCTGTATTTTGATCTCTTGGGANTCGGGAAAGATCTTATCAAGAGTATTGTGAGAAGGTTAGAAGTTGCATCTGACAAGACTCGCGGATGGAATCCCCCTGAACAAGTTTTTCATACCAGGAGGAAGAATTCTTCGTCATCCAAAGAGAATAGCACATGCTGAAGCGTTTTCAAGTCATTGCTGTAAGGTGAAAATATGGGGGAAAGTTGCTCGTGATTTTAGCACATTTGTGAGGTTTCTCGAAAGGACCTTCTTGGGAAAATCCCTTGTAAAATCTGAACGGAATGCCCGATTTCAGCCAGGAAAAATTTTAAAAATGATTGAACATGTTGGCTATTCAATCAGATTTAGGGAGCATGAGCAGTAGCCTTTAAAATGGAGATTTTTTTCATTGACTCGCCCTGTAAAATCAACAGCTTTTCACTAATAGTTTTTGACTCGCTAGAACTCTAGAACACTACGTAGAAAAAACTGAATAATTAAATTGAAGGCTTCGAATTTTGTGGTATACGGAGCACAATGCTTTTTCTTAAACTAATATTGTGTCCTTAAAAATGCCTGTTATTCATCTAATTTTCAGTATTATCTGTTTCAAGGTGCAACCAATCCTGTAGACTTATTCTTCCTGGTTGACACATCGAGGGACGTACCGGAGAACTCACTTGCAAAGATGAAAGACTTCGTGGAGAAACAAGGACAAGTTTACAACAGTTCACTGGATAAGGTCCGATTCTCTCTTGTTTCCTATGCCGATAATCCAACCACTCTCCTTGCTATCAACAAGGGACTCTCAATTAGTGCATTACGTAATGCTCTGAAAGGAGTTAGAAAAGATGATGGGCAAAGACAAATCGGGAAAGCGTTGATGCATGTAAAAGATGTGATCGTAAACAGAAGAGATGGCATTAGACCAACAGCAGGAAAGGTTGTCGTTTTGATGGTTGCTGGAAAAGACGCACCCTCTGATCTACCACGGATAAAATCAGAGGCTGAAGACTTAGCTAGATCAGGTGTAGATATTGTTGTGATGGGAATTGGATCCGACCTGAATAAAGCAGAGCTCACATTGGCTACGACTAGTCCGGATAATATCGTAAGAGTGGCAGTTGAGAATCAGCTACTGGATGCTGTTGCACCAGTTTCAAAAGCAGTAAGCTCTGCTGTAAGAGATCCCACTCCTCTAGATGTCGGATTTATTATCGGGGCCGATGGATCTGATGCAGTGAAAGACTTTGATCTGCAGAAGGACATCACTAAACAACTTCTGGATAGGCTGGATGTTGCTTCCGACAAAAGTCGAGTTGGACTTATCTTGTATGGCTCAGACGTTAGAGTTCCTTTAAGACTTGATTCAGATAGTAATCGTAACAGTGCAAAGAAAGTGATGGATGATTTAAGAATGCCTCGACCTGGATTCGCATTAGCGAGAGCTATTGCCATAAGCGAGAGATATCTCTTTGCTGAAGGGTACGGTACAAGGAAAGGAGTGCCGAAAGTAGCCATAATATTTGTCAACAGAGATGTTGATGCGGCGTCGAAGTTGGCAGCATCAAAATTGATAGTGAAAGGAATAAAAGTTGTTGCAGTTGCAGTTGGTAAGATGGGAAATATCGAGTCGTTGAAGGATATTGCAAGCTCAGGAAAAGATGCAGTGAAAATTGCTAGTGCTGATGATATCCAAATGGGAACCGAAAAAACATTATCGTCTGTTTTGCCAGGTATGTAGTATATATTTCGAAAAAGGAAAGGTCACGGTAACAGCGTCGATCGTCGGATCCGAAGATGCTTGCGGCGACGAATGAATGAATAAATTTGTTGGCAGAAACACTGCAACACGACGAAAAAACAACAGCAAATGTGTTTGAATTTGTTCTTTATTCTTTTTGAATTTATTATGTAGTATATCATGATATATGCTTTGCTACTTTCTGAAATTGAATTTGAGCAAAATGTCACAAACCCAGTTTGATCATGCGGCGAACTTCAGTTCAGCATCTTCTTCCAGATGCTGAACTGATGCATCAGGTTCCAAATCCTTAAAAAGGTTGGTATAAATTTCTTATATGACCTATTTATTTACACTGAATGACTTGAAAGAAACTTTAGATACTTTGCTATGATTCTGCCGTTAGACTTTTCCGAAATCTTCAATATTTCAGAATATGAGTAATTCTCTTCTTTTTTGAAAATTCAAGAACATTTTTGAAAAAAAGTTAAAAATTCATGAGGAAAGAAAATCATAATTGATGAATGTGTACAATGTGGTTTCAAGATTTTCAAGCCAAGTCTTCACTCTTCTGATTTCTGATTTAAAAATTTGATGACGTCGCGTCTCAAGTGAGTTGAAATAGGAAATACGCTGTAATTTTAAAAAGATCCAAGATTTTTAGAAAATCCAGTCGCAAAATTAAAGCGAAGTAGTTGAAATTTCTTTCAAGTCATTCAATTCAATTCAATTCAATTCAAAGAGATTGGTCATATAATTCTACACCCACCTTTTCAAGCCAATCTAAACATTTGGAACCATGCTCATCTTCTAGAATGATTACAAGCTCGTAGTTATCGCTAGTGATGGACTGATTTTGAGCAAAAGATTTTGTTGTTGTTGTTGTTGTTGTGAATGTTGTCGTTGTTGTTGTTGTTGCGATAACTGGGACTATCTCGTGTCGTGAGTCTACTCATCTTCTATCTTCCAATCTTTAGACCCATGTTCTAAGGTCAAGTGCGACAATAATGCAGTATGTCATCGAAGACTCGATAAAGGGACAGAATGCATATGCCCAGCCTGTGAAAGTGATTCAAAGACAAAAGCAGTGTGTGGAAGTGATGGAAAGACGTATGCTTCATATTGTCATTTGAAATCTGCAAGCTGCAAAGCGAAGAAGAAAATAGCAGTGATCAAGGACCAGCCTTGTGGTAAGAAATTTGTTTTCGTCTTTTCGAGCAATCAGGCGGAGAACATCAACGGGAACATCGATGTAATGCAATGTATAACAGAAAAGCGATCATCTTCATAATCATCATAATTCATTTATTTACGGCAGAAGAAGGAAGTAAATATAGCTCTGAAGTTTTTGATGATCATACGTTTAAGATAAACAGCAAACCTAATTTAGCGATTTTTTCAAATGCTTCGTATAATACAATGCTTGGGAATCAAGTTTAGATCTTTTGTAGTTGTGAGACTTTTTGGAAAATTCCTGTCCATCCACCAAAAAGTACTGACTTGAATAGTTTCTTCAGGGGTACTTAAAAGAGGAAATGAATACGTGAAAACAATAGAAAAAAAGGAACAAGGGAAATCTCTACTTCTAATAACTCACAGGCTGAATATTTGAATATTTTTTCTTGTATATTTAAAAAAAGCCCAGCATATTGCTATGAATCAACTCTCTTAGTGCAGTTGGATAGTGAGAGACTCAGCAGGCTGATTCATTGATTCTTTGATTTATTGATTTATTGATTCATTGATTCATTGATTCATTGATTCATTTATTCATTCATATATTGATTTGATTCAAAGGTGGTATTTACATTGTTTTCATAGAATAGAGCTAATTTATATCAACTATCTACAATAAGCCTGAAGTAATACAATGCATGTGAATTTGCAATTAAAGGAATTCAGTATCTATTTACAAATTGTAGAAAGAAAACAGGTTCCATCCCAAGTTTTAATTCCTTTGTGAAAACTGCAACAGCATCAAATTCGGTTCTTATGTACGGGGTTTAGCGTACCACATATATAATACTAGCTTGGTTACAGTAAAAACCCGCACATAAGAGCCTTCATCTGTTAAGGACCTACAGCCTGAATTAATATATTTTGTACCCAATTAATAAGAACCATTTCAGGCTGATATATAAACTAGGTTCTTAATAAAGGGTCTTATTCATTCATTGGGAAATAAATGCAACATTTTTGCCAATCAACCTCTTTTGTGAACTCCAAAACATTTCTTACAGAACTGTGATAGGCAGGGCATGCAGGGGTAAACTGGGTAAGATTGGGTTGAAATGGATAGGGTCAAGAGTGCAAATAAGTTTGGCTAAGATTTAGATTCACATATTTTCCTATATTGAGAACTTACACCCTGATTACCAGATGTGCCTCATTGCATAAGAACTTAAACAGGCTGAGTTAAAAATCTTAGGTTCTTATGTGCGGGTTTTTACTGTATCTTAAGCTTCTTATTGAGGATAGCTGTGTTTCTTTCAGGATTGACAGCCCCATTGGACTTGTTTTATTTAATGGACACTTCAAAGTATGTTTCAAGCGACACTCTTCAGAAAATGAAAACTTTCATCATTGAACAAGCAAAGCTATATAAGATATCGAATGGCGTAAGGATATCGGTGATGTCATACAATAATATTTCAAGGACCTATTTAGCAGTAGGACAGGATACTGAGATTGAGGCTGTTCAACGGGCACTGGAGAAAGTAACAAAAACAAACAGTCCTAGACAAGCGGAACAAGCATTGAAATCTGTGAAAGACCTTATTCAGAATGGACGAGATGGCGTCAGGAAAGAAGCTGGCAAAGTTGTTGTTTTGTTGATAGCAGGAAGAAATGAAAGATCAGGGTTTAATGAGCTGAGAAAAGAAGCTGAAGATCTAAGACGTGTTGGAGCAGATATTGCTGTAATTGCTATTGGGTCTGACGTGAATGAAGATGAGATAAAGTCGGCTGTTGCAACTCCTGGTGAAATCGTACGAGTTCCAACTGCAGATCGACTCAAAGATGCGACGGCAAATATATCGGATGCAGCTAGCAGCGCACAGAAGATGTCGGAACCAGTGGATATTGGGTTTGTTATTGGAGCAAGTGGCCCATCTGCAGACAAAGACTTCACGTTGGGGAAAGATGTTATCATAGATATGCTGAAAAAAATGGATGTGTCACATGACAAAACTCTTGTCGGATTGGTCTTGTACGGGCAGGATGCGAGAATCGTACTGAGGTTTGATATGGTAAATAACATGGATGATGCTGTTAGAGCTATTAAAGGCCTTCGGATTCCAGGAGAAGGATATGCGTTAGAAAAGGCAATTGGTTTAAGTCAGAGGGACTTATTTTCAGAGTTATATGGTGCAAGAAGAGGGATCCCTAAAGCATTAGTTATACTTCTAAATATGAATGCAAATTCAGCAGAAAAGTCACAAGTAGAAAGAATAAAGGCAGATGGAGTGAAAGTTGTTGTTGTGTCTCTTGGGAAGAACGTAGCTGATGACACTACAAAAGACGTAGCAACATCAAGTAAAGATTTTGTGAAAGTCAGCAGTAAAGATGATTTGAGGACGGGTGCAAAGAAGGCAGTGTCGTCCTTGTTGCAAGGTAATCATAGTTCAACATAGGTTCCAAATCTTTGAATTTGTGTAAAAAGGTTGGTGTAGACTTTTATAAACTATTTCTTTGAGCCGGATTGCTTGAACGAAACTTTAGCTGCTTATCTATAATGCTACCGTTGGGCTTTTCAGAAATCATGGGCATTTTTGGAAATTACAGCGTATGTTATGTTTAACTTATTCGAGAATGTGACATCATGAAGATTTCTAAATCGTAAACCGTAAAGGGGTGACAGAATTTTTCTTGATACATCCACAAGCTATACTTTTCTTGAAAATTGTTTCATGTTTCGACAAAAATTTAGAAATGGCGATGCTTGTAAGTTTTTCAAAATTTGTCTTAATTCTTCAGAAAAAACACTCTACTTCTGAAAGTATTGACGATTTTCAGAAAATTCCTACTGTAGAATCATAGCACAATAGGTAAAGTTTCTTTGAAGCCATTCAGTTAAAAAATAAGTTGGTTAGCTTGTGAAGAACCAACTCCAGCCCTGATTGTCCTTTGAAAATAGCGCAAATTTGTATTGCCATATTTGATGCTACCAGGCATTCGCACATCTCATTTAAGTTGTTTTGATCAGGGATTCGAGGAACATAGTTTTATTTATTTCTAGGCACATGTCGATGAGTGTTTTCACTCACCTTGTATAGGTTTCACAATTAATCAAAGTATATTATAATATACTGGGTGTCTAAAATATGTTTAGCCTTATTCAATGCGAAATCATTTTAAAATTGCTCCTCGATAGTTAACTTGAACAAAGCTACCTTGCTCGTTGATATTGGTGTGTTGATAGCTGAAATATTAGTCTTCGAAAATTCAAATTCGCCCCTACCTCCAAACCAGGACTTTCGCCTTTTGGCCTAAGTGAGTTCCAGAGGTGCGTCGAAATTAGAAATTAACATTAAAGAAAATTAAAAGACTGGACAATAAGTAAGTTTTAGCAAATACAATTTGACATGATGTAATTGGTGCTCAAATTTATCCAGGCTAGTGCTAATTTATTCGCTGTGCTTCAAAGAGATACTAGGCCAAAATGCCACAGCTCTGGTTAGGAAGTGACAGCAAATTTGAACTGTCAGGATTGATAAATCAACGCTCAAAGCACAAATTGGGAAAAGAAAGGTAACCATTTTCAAGTTCACTATCGAGGAACGTTAAAAAAGATCAATTGAAGCTAAATTTTCGTTGTTAGGCCCAACCAGATCCGTTTAATTTTTTTGGGGACACCGAGTATATATTGTCTAGCAGGAACACTTTAACGCTTAAAAGGAAAACGTGCATTTTATGAATCTTTCCTTGAAACTTCGCATACAAATTTCTTTAATTTGTTGTAGATCCTTGCTTGAACGTGAAATGTGAGTTCAGTGGTAAATGCAACAAAAGAGCTGACAGAACCACAGAATGCATATGTCCAATTTGTGACAGTGGTTCAAAGACACAAGCAATTTGTGGAAGTGATGGAAAGACGTATGCTTCTTATTGTCATTTGAAATCTGCTAGCTGTAAAATGAAGAGGACAATAACAGTGATAAAAGACGAGCCTTGTGGTAAGTGTGAGAATTCTTACTGGCATAACGAGAGAGCTGTCTTTTACGTTTTTGTCCCAGGGATATGAAACAGATCTCGGAAATGCATTCACATCGAGAAGAGTACGAAGGGAATGGCTTACTTACATTCCAATTAGTTTAAATGTTAAAAGCAGCTTTACAACCATTAATGTAATATCAAACATCATGAAAGCTGCAAGAATTGTTTTATTTAACTTTATAGAACTGGTCGTAGGGGAGACCGGGGTCAATTGTAACACTTTTTGAAAAATCAACCATATAATGATTCAACCACTAAATAATGATTAATTGCACTCTTGGAGGTAAATAATATTGTAGTTGCATCTCTTGGAATGAAATAGACCTTAGTTTGCATCCCATGGAACCAATTTTTGTGACGCTGTTATAGTTTTAAAATCAGTGGTCAAGTGTTACAATTGCCCCAGTTACACGTTGCAATTGTAACACATGGTTGGGGCAATTGTTACATATCTTTAAAATCATTACAGATAATGATTGCATGATTCTGTTTTTTCCTGACACAAAATGTAGCACCAGGTAGCAGATTATTCATGGCTTTAAAAAGAGCAAATTAAAAATAAGACGTGGTCTAGTTGAAAAAAATTGAATCGATTGGGAAAAAATAGTTTTTTTATAAAATTCAACTTTTATCTTTTTAATACTGCATGGATGCACATTGTTCGACCAGATTAGAAAGTTAATCAAAACCAAGCCATCGGCCAGCTTACACCAGGGCAATTGTAATAGCGTCTTACAATTGCCACTTACCTGGTTAGCTATCGCTATTTCCCATTTTCACATCTTATAAGCTGTGCAGCTTAACAAATGCCATGTCTGTGATGTGAAAATTAAATTCTTTACTCAAGAGCAAAATCTTTCAGGCACAAATTTACAGTGAAAGCACGTTTCTACTTTCGTGCTCAAAAACATGCCTTTCCCCTGAAAACGTTGCAAACTTGGCTAAACATTCCTGTATCCCAAGTCAAGTCGTATGTAGGGGGTTAGAATGAGCATATTCAGTGCAAAAATCAGATTTTTTGCAATTTTCTGCAAGGCACGAGAGCCAGTGTTGCAATTGCCCCGTGTTACAATTGTCCCCGGTCTCCCCTACTTTAAGCCTTTGCATTTCATCAATCAAAGCTGTGGTTGAAGATGTTTAATCTATCTATGGTCATTGCTTTATTTGTGCTCCCATTTAAATTCAACTCATCTCCCATGTTTTTCACATTGTAATGTCATTGAGATAATTTATCAGCAAAGGTTTGTCCTTGAGATCTATGCAACCCAAGCTGAAGCATTTTCTAACATTCCTTGTCTGTTGCCTATTTCTTTGTAATGAACCCAACATTTATTGGACTTATGCTTTTGTGAAAGATCGCTACTCTAGCATGCTAAATGGCACGAAGTCAATTTTTAGTATTGTTTTAGTAACATGAAATTTGAAGCAACCAAGCGTCAGAATGATGTGAATTTTTATCTTACAGGAATAACAAGGCCAGTGGACGTCTTTTACCTGATTGATTCTTCGAAGTATGTATCTAGCGATACCCTTAAGGAAATGAAAGATTTTGTCATCGAGCAAGGAAATGTTTACAATGTATCAAGAGATGGTGTAAGAATATCAGTGATGTCATATAGTGATACTTTGAAGACATACCTAGCAGTAGGTCAAGGTGTGAATATGGATTTAGTTAAGGGAGCTGTTGGTAAAGTAACGGAAAGTAGTAAGCCCAGAAACGTGGAGAAAGCTTTGAAATCTATGAAGGATGTTATTCAAAATGGAAGAGATGGCGTCAGGAAAGAAGCTGGCAAAGTTGTTGTTTTGTTGATAGCAGGAAGAAATGAACGATCAGGATTTAATGAGCTGAGAAAAGAAGCTGGAGATTTAAGACGTGTTGGAGCAGATATCGCAGTTATTGCTATTGGGTCTGATGTAAATAAAGATGAGATAAAGTCAGTTGTAGCAACTCCTAGTGAAATTGTACGAGTTCCAACTGCAGACCGACTAAACACTGTGACGGCAAATATATCGGATAGAGTTAGTGGTGCGCAACTGATGTCAGACCCATTGGATCTTGGATTTGTTATTGGAGCAAGTGAACCATCTGCAGACAAAGACTTCAAGTTGGGGAAATACTTCATGAAGGAAATATTGAAAAAGTTGGATGTATCACCGGACAAAAGTCGCGTCGGACTTATTGTGTTTGGGTCAGATGCAAGGATCGTATTCCGGCTTGATACAGTAAGAGATAAGGATAATGCCATCCGTGCTATCGAAGGTCTTCGGATGCCTGGCAATGGAAATGCCTTAGAAAAGGCGATTGGTTTCAGTCGGACGTACATGTTTTCAGAGTTGTATGGAGCAAGAAGAGGAATTCCTAAAACTTTAGTGGTACTTACGAATAAAAACTCGAATTCAGCTGAAAAGTCAGAAGTAGATAAATTGAAGACAGATGGAGTGAAAGTTGTTGTTGTGTCTCTGGGGAAGAATGTAGTGGATGAGACCACCAAAACTTTGGCAACATCGAGCAAAGATTTTGTGAAAGTTAGCAGTAAAGATGATTTGAGGAATGTTATAAAAGAAGTAGTATCATCACTATTACCAGGTAATGGCAACGATTTTAGTTGCTGAATACACCAATTTAAAGGGCGGTGTTGGACAAAAATAGAATGTCATTCATACAATATATCTTGCCATACCAGGGTATTCTTTCAAATTAAGGGGCCATTTAGTTGCTCTAATTATTAACATTATTTCTACATATTTGAAGATATTTCAATTTTTCACCCAATTCTTTCTTGTTTCATAAGAAAACGATGAGCATCAGTCACTTTCAATTGACAATTCCCTTGCGATGCAATATATTAAAGTGACCTGGAGATATCTGATGGACAGTCGATTAGCAGCGATTAAGATGTAAAGTTGCGTTAGATTGGTTAATGCAGACGGACTACTTGGTCGTTTCATGTGCTAGTGAGGACTACAAAATGTCATTGGTTTAATTTTCTTGAAATGTCAGGATTGGTCAAGTTGAAATGCCTTATAAGCTTGGAATGTTTGATATTTTACAGTCAAGCTAAAGAAGCGTAGCATGTAAATTCGAAGATTATGTGAAAATAGATTTGCATGATTATTCGAGTATTGTTTTTGTTGTTGCTTTCGTCGGTCGCAGCAACCATTATATGATTTGCAATAGTAGTTCCTTCCTCCTGAAAACCACAGCGAATATTCAAAGATTTTTTCGTGCGAAGAAACTAAAATTCAATGAAGATACGATTTCATGTTGAATAGGGAAAACAAAGGTGGTACGCTTTTTCTGCTTTGAGTATAACATGAAAGTGATCATCGTTAGCATTCTTGTCCTTCGTTTCTTAGTAAAGCTTTGATTTCCTGACACTTAGCCGATTTCCGAAATGTTATTGCTGACAGACAGTGATGCATGGCATGACCTTCTAATTATAATAAATTCATTCATTTTGTTGTAGACCCTTGCTTGAATGTGAAATGCGAGTTCAATGGCAAATGTTACAGCAGACCTGAGAGAACCACAGAATGCATATGTCCAATTTGTGACAGTGGTTCAAAGACACAAGCAATTTGTGGAAGTGATGGAAAGACGTATGCTTCTTATTGTCATTTGAAATCTGCTAGCTGTAACATGAAGAAAAAAATAACAGTGATCAAAGACGAGCCTTGTGGTAAGTATCAGAAATTGACTAAGATTTATCGGCTGCCCCCAATAAGTATTCAATTAAAATTGGATACCATTTGTATGAAACTGGCTCTGTATTAGCAGAGGTATTNTGTCCAATTTGTGACAGTGGTTCAAAGACACAAGCAATTTGTGGAAGTGATGGAAAGACGTATGCTTCTTATTGTCATTTGAAATCTGCTAGCTGTAACATGAAGAAAAAAATAACAGTGATCAAAGACGAGCCTTGTGGTAAGTATCAGAAATTGACTAAGATTTATCGGCTGCCCCCAATAAGTATTCAATTAAAATTGGATACCATTTGTATGAAACTGGCTCTGTATTAGCAGAGGTATTCAGGGGCCGCGCTAGCCCACAAAATGGGGGGTTGACAAGGGCAAGGGATAAAATCAACTGCTAGAAGAAATACCTAACTATAGCCTGTCTCAAATTAGATGTCACTCGAAAATGCACGCGAATAATAAGAACTGAGTCGTTTTGCATGAATCATTTGCGTAATCGCAGATCTCGCATGACATTTGAAGCAAACTTTACTTTTCTAATTAAAGTGGGAGGTAGATATTTCTATCTCTTTCCACCAAGTGGTGCTTCCCTTGGAAATATTGCCAATCAGAAGGAGTTTTAAGTTTATTCAATAGATATAGCATTATACATTTTTTAACTGATGGTTCGAAGGTTCGTTGATGAGGCTGTCAGTTGAATAGTAAAACCAACGAAAGTTAAGTTTATGTTACAAACTCCATAAAATGGCACAGCCATGATTAAGTAATTCGAATATATTTATCTTTTAGGAGTTACAAAACCAGTGGACATTTTCTACTTGATTGACAATTCAAAATACGTACCTAGCTATACCCTTAAGAAAATGAAGGATTTTGTCGTGGAGCAAGGAAAAATTCACAATGTGTCAAAAGATGGTGTGAGAATATCAGTAATGTCATACAGTGATACTTTGAAGACATTCCTAGCAGTAGGCCAAGGTGTGAATATGGATTTGGTTAAGGGAGCTGTAGGCAAAGTTACGGAAAGTAGTAAGCCCAGACACGTGGAGAAAGCTTTGCAGTCTGTGAAAGGGATTATTCAAAATATGAGAGATGGCATCAGGCAAAAAGCTGGCAAAGTTGTTGTTTTGTTGATAGCAGGAAGAAATGAAAGATCAGGATTTAATGAGCTGAGAAAAGAAGCTGAAGATCTGAGACGTGCTGGAGCAGATATTGCAGTTATTACTATTGGGTCTGATGTGAATGAAGATGAGATAAAGTCGGCTGTTACAACTCCTGGTGAAATTGTACGAGTTCCAACTGCAGATCGACTCAAAGATGCGACGGCAAATATATCGGATAGAGTTAGTGGTGCGCAACTGATATCTGACCCATTGGATCTTGGATTTGTTATTGGAGCAAGTGGACCATCTGCAGACAAAGATTTCAAGTTGGGGAAAGACTTCATGAAGGAAATTTTGAAAAAGTTGGATGTATCACCGGACAAAAGTCGCATCGGACTTATTGTGTTTGGGTCAGATACAAGGATCGTATTCCGGCTTGATACAGTAAGAGATAAGGATAATGCCATCCGTGCTATCGAAGGTCTTCGGATGCCTGGCGATGGAAATGCGTTAGAAAAGGCGATTGGTTTCAGTCGGAGGTACATGTTTTCAGAGTTGTATGGAGCAAGAAGAGGAATTCCTAAAACTTTAGTGGTACTTATGAATAAAAACGCAAATTCGGCTGAAAGATCAGAAGTAGATAAATTGAAGACAGATGGAGTGAAAGTTGTTGTTGTGTCTCTAGGGAAGAATGTAGTGGATGAGACCACGAAACATTTGGCAACATCGAGCAAAGATTTGGTGAAAGTTAACAGTAAAGATGATTTGAGGAATGTTATGAAAGAAGCAGTATTATCACTATTACCAGGTAATGGAAGCGATTTTAGTTGCTGAATGACGCCAACGGCTGCATGTTTTTGAAAAATCAAGAAACTTGTTATTATCAAGTTGCCAAAAATGTTGGTCTTAAGATTTTCGGACATAAGCAAGTTAATGAGTCGTGTTGGATAAGAATAGAACTTCATTGATATCTCTTGCCATACCAGGATATGCTTTGAAATCAACTTGCTATTTAAAAATTTATTTCTACATTTCCAAATCCATTTCTAGACTTTTGAAGATTTTTCAATATTTCACTCTAACTTTTATTGATTTGTAAAAATGTTAAGCATTTGTCACTTTGAATAGACTATTCCCCTGCGATGCAATATCTGACACTGAACCAGGGATATCTTATCGACAGTCCATTAGAAGCGATTAACATGTAAAGTCGCGTCAGATTGGTTGATTTGGATGGACCAGTCTGTCGTTTTATATGCTAGGAGGACTAAAAAATTCTATTGCTTTTACTTTCTTAAAATATTTGGAATCGTCGAGTTGAAATGCTGCAAGAAACTTGGAACGTCTTATGATTTATCATGAAAATGATCATTGTCACAAACCTATTCTTTCGTTTCTTAGTAAAGCTTTGATTTCCTGACACTTCACCAATTTCTAAAATTTATTACTGACCGACAGTGATGCGTACAGGGCTCAAAATTTGTAAAATTGTGGGTGTAAAATTCTGTTACATTTTTTTTCTAATTAATTGGCTTGAAATGAAGTTGACGCACTTTGCTGAAAATCTGCCATGGAAATTTTTGATGTATTGTTTGGTTTCCAAATGACGGCATTAAGTATATTTGAGTGTGTGACGTCAACAAATTTCGAAATCTAAAACCGGAAAAGCGACATATTTCTGCTAGCCACTACATTTTAGACGTTCATAAACTATTGTTTTCTTAAAAATTGTATCATTGTTCCTCTATTGATTTAGGATTGACGATGATTTCAATTTTTTCAAAATTTTCCATGAATACTTCAAACGCCGCAATTTTGAAACTGTACCCTAAGTTCTTTTTAAGCCTTTGAATTCAACAAAAAATGTAGCAGAATTTTACATCCACCTTTTTTAGATATTTGAAAGATTTGACCCCTATGCCCTGTGATGCGTTACATGACCTTCTAAGTATAGTAAAATTCATACACGTTATTGTAGATCCTTGCTTGAACGTGAAATGCGAGTTCAATGGTAAATGTTACAGCAGACCTGACAGAACCATAGAATGCATATGTCCAATTTGTGACACTGACTCAAAGACACAAGCAATTTGTGGAAGTGATGGAAAGACGTATGCTTCTTATTGTTATTTGAAATCTGCTAGCTGTAACATGAAGAAGAAAATAACAGTGATCAAAGACGAGCCTTGTGGTAAGTATCAGAAATTGAATAAGATTTATCGGCTGCCCCCAATAAGTATACAATTGAAATTGGATACCATTTGTATGAAACTGGCTCTGTATTAGCAGAGGTATTCAGGGGCCGCTTCGGCTCACAAACAATGGGGTAGACAAGGGATAAAACTGGTTGATGAATGAATGCCTAATTCGTTTAAATATTTTTTTGCTCAAGAATGAATAACGACCTGAAAAAAATGGGTTGGCATCGCGACTCTTGCACCTCATAACCCGTTCTTTGCAAATAAATTCTATCAAAGAGAAGTTTACTACATAGATAGAGTTCTAGGTGTGTTACTGACAGGCTCTGTTTATTACTGAGGAAGTCAGTTGAGTAAAGTGAAGATACGAACAAAATCATGTCTAATTAGAATATTTCTAAAACTGACGCAGCCATGATTAAGCAATTCGAATCTATTTATCTTTTTAGGAGTTACAAAACCAGTGGACCTCGTTTACTTAATCGACAATTCGAAATACGTGTCCAGCGATACTCTTAAAAAATTGAAAGATTTTGTTGTCGCTCAAGGAAAACTTTACAACATTTCAAGAGATGGTGTGAGAATATCAGTGATGTCATATAGTGATACTTTGAAGACATACCTAGCAGCAGGCCAAGGTGTGAATATGGATTTAGTTAAGGGAGCTGTTGGTAAAGTAACGGAAAGTAGTAAGCCCAGACACGCGGAGAAAGCTTTGAAATCTATGAAGGAGGTTATTCAAAATGGAAGAGATGGCAGCAGGAAAGAAGCTGGCAAAGTTGTTGTTTTGTTGATAGCAGGAAGGAATGAAAGATCAGGGTTTAATGAGCTGAGAAAAGAAGCTGAAGATTTAAGACGTGTTGGAGCAGATATCGCAGTTATTGCTATTGGGTCTGATGTGAATGAAGATGAGATAAAGTCGGTTGTAACAAATCCGAATGAAATCGTACGAGTTCCAACTGCAGACAGACTCAAAGATGCGACGGCAAATGTATCGGATGCAGTTAGTGGCGCACAACTGATGTCAGACCCATTGGATCTTGGATTTGTTATTGGAGCAAGTGGGCCCTCTGCAGACAAAAATTTCAAGGTGGGAAAAGTTGTTCTTAAAGAGATGGTGAAAAAATTGGATGTTGCACCCGACAAAAGTCGTATAGGACTTATTGTGTTTGGGTCAGATGCCAGGATCGTATTCCGGCTTGATACAGTAAGAAACAAGAATGATGTAGTCAGGTATATTGAAGGTCTACCGATGCCAAGAGAAGGAAATGATTTGGGTAAAGCGATTGGTTTAAGTCAGAGAGACTTATTTTCAGAAGCATATGGTGCAAGAAGAGGAATCCCTAAGACTTTGGTTATACTTATGAATAAGAATGCAAATTCAGCTGAGAAATCAGAAGTTGACAAACTGAAGAGAGAAGGAGTGCAAGTTGTTGTTATATCTCTTGGCAAGAATATAGGCGATGAAAGTACGAAAAATTTAGCAACATCAAGGAAAAGTTTTGTAGAAATTAAGAATCTGGATGATTTGAGGAGTGGTGCGAAAAAAGCAGTATCTTCCCTGCTGCCAGGTAATGGTAGTTAAATTTTACAAATTATCAGGACCAGATAGAATAAAATCTTCTCAAATGGCTATGCATCCTATTGCAATGGCGAGATTGTTGCTTAAATGTATCTAGGAAAGTCTACCTCAAGGCCTTACTTTACTTATAAATCAAATTTTGTGTGGCTAGCATCTGTGAGCAACATCTGTGGACAACAAGTGCTCTGCTCCTCACATCTTTGATTATGTTTGACAAACAGGAGCGTACCAAGTCACACAACCACGTTCGCACGTATTATCTCAAGGCGTTACATGCCTTAAATGGTTGCGTTTCTCTAAACGTTGGAAGTCGTTTCGCTAGAACTTCATTGCATTGGAAAAACACTAACTTAGATTTGAAAATTCTTGTGGTTGAAATCAATCGTTCGTTAATAACGAACGTTTTTTGTAAAATGGTGTTTCACGAGATTCTTAAAATCGGTTTCAATCACAATCACAATCATATTCATGCATGTACGAACTTCTATACCATGACAAATATACTGTTTCTCAACCAAAAAGGAGCACAATGGGAAGAACCTTGTCATTTATTTTTTAACCGAAGTGAATGTTTAATTTATTTGTCAGTGTTAAGAAGCAGAGAGTTTTGTACCAGGTGTCCCAAAAAGAAGTATACAGATTTGGTTGACTCCAGCGATGTAAATTTAGCTTTAATCAATGGCTAATCACTCTCAATATGTTTCTCGATAGTTAATTTGATCATAGGTACCTCGTTTGTGGGTATTGATGCTTTGAGAGCAGAATTATCAATCTTGAAAGCTCAAATTTGCGTCAACCTGCAAACCAGAGCTTTGACATTTTGGCCTAAGCAAGTTGTTAAACCACATCTAAATCAAGAACTGAAATTAATGGAAAATTAAGAAACTCCCCAATGGGTGACGGGGGGTTGACTTAAGGAAAATAGAATAACACAAGATCTAGTATTATTCAATTTTAATCAAGGCTATCATTGATTTATACAATGCGCCTTAAGAATTTGCTAAGGCCAAAAAGCTAAAACTCTGGTTTGCAGGTTGCGTTGACGCAAATGTGAGATTTAATGATTGATATTCCTGCCCTCAAAGCACCAATACCAACAAACGAGGTACCTATGTTCAAGTTAACTATCGAGGAACATTTTGAGAGTGATTAGCCATTGATTAAAGCTAAATTCACATCGCTAGAGTCAACCAAATCTGTATACATTTTTTGGGACACCTGGTAAAAACGATCTTATTTCACAAAAGTAGCCTTATTTGCAAATCGCAAATGAATATGGAAATTTATGAGCGATTTGAACAACAAAATTTTTTATAACTAGTTTTATCCTATTATGTGCTAGAATACTTAATCGAATACATTTTCAGTTGTTTTTTCAAGAAAATATGCCTCTGGTTTTTATGACTCCCTGGTATATATTTTTAGATATTTTGCTAAAAATATTTGTTATGCAGCACAGGCCTTGCGCACAATAACATGGTTTTCCCGGCCTACGAATTCTTGTTTAGAAGATTTACAGTCTTTCACAAAGCTCAAGAATTCTAATCATGTTAATGTGCGCAAAGCTTTTACTGTCGAAATCTCATAATTAATATCACTGATTTATCATTATCACGGCAAAGGTAATCATCCTTCTTAAATGACATCTTTTCATTTGAAAATCAAACCAATGTATGATGCATTAGTTGTCTTTCTTGTCTTCCAATTCATGTATATATCTAATGATGCTTTATAGATCCATGCTTGAAGGTGCAATGCGAGTTCAATGGGAAATGCAACAAAAGAGCTGACAGAACCACAGAATGCATATGTCCAATTTGTGACAGTGGTTCAAAGACACAAGCAATTTGTGGAAGTGATGGAAAGACGTATGCTTCTTATTGTCATTTGAAATCTGCTAGCTGTAACATGAAGAAGAAAATAACAGTGATCAAAGACGAGCCATGTGGTAAGGAATTAACCTATAGTTTTATTTGTTGTGTGAAATGACAATTGGAACTAAAATCTTTCTCAAGTGAGATGTCACATGAAAATGTTTTGCGAAAAAGTTATTTGTGTGAATAATTTTGCTTTATGGTAAATGCGACTTTACCTGTAATTTGAAATGGACTTTAGTAAGGAGAAATTTTAGTAAAGAGAAAGTTTTTTGTACCAAACACTTCAAACTTGCAATTCTCCCAAAACCAATTCAGACCAAAAATGGTGTTTGGCAAAATAAGTACCATTCTATTCCAAATTCTGTAAATAAATGTAATTCAAAAGACTCGAAGAATGATTCATAGGAATACTTGAAAATGATGATGCAGTCAATGTAAGAAGTTCTTATCTTTTAGGAGTCACAAAACCNGGAAGTGACAGCAAATTTGAACTGTCAGGATTGATAAATCAACGCTCAAAGCACAAATTGGGAAAAGAAAGGTAACCATTTTCAAGTTCACTATCGAGGAACGTTAAAAAAGATCAATTGAAGCTAAATTTTCGTTGTTAGGCCCAACCAGATCCGTTTAATTTTTTTGGGGACACCGAGTATATATTGTCTAGCAGGAACACTTTAACGCTTAAAAGGAAAACGTGCATTTTATGAATCTTTCCTTGAAACTTCGCATACAAATTTCTTTAATTTGTTGTAGATCCTTGCTTGAACGTGAAATGTGAGTTCAGTGGTAAATGCAACAAAAGAGCTGACAGAACCACAGAATGCATATGTCCAATTTGTGACAGTGGTTCAAAGACACAAGCAATTTGTGGAAGTGATGGAAAGACGTATGCTTCTTATTGTCATTTGAAATCTGCTAGCTGTAACATGAAGAAGAAAATAACAGTGATCAAAGACGAGCCATGTGGTAAGGAATTAACCTATAGTTTTATTTGTTGTGTGAAATGACAATTGGAACTAAAATCTTTCTCAAGTGAGATGTCACATGAAAATGTTTTGCGAAAAAGTTATTTGTGTGAATAATTTTGCTTTATGGTAAATGCGACTTTACCTGTAATTTGAAATGGACTTTAGTAAGGAGAAATTTTAGTAAAGAGAAAGTTTTTTGTACCAAACATTCAAACTTGCAATTCTCCCAAAACCAATTCAGACCAAAAATGGTTTTTGGCAAAATAAGTACCATTCTATTCCAAATTCTGTAAATAAATGTAATTCAAAAGACTCGAAGAATGATTCATAGGAATACTTGAAAATGATGATGCAGTCAATGTAAGAAGTTCTTATCTTTTAGGAGTCACAAAACCAGTGGACCTTTTCTACTTAATCGACGATTCAAAGTACGTATCTAGCGATACTCTTCAGAGAATGAAAGATTTTGTTGTCGCTCAAGGAAAACTTTACAATATTTCAAGAGATGGTGTTAGAATATCAGTGATGTCATATAGTGATACTTTGAAGACACACCTAGCAGTAGGCCAAGGTGTGAATATGGATTTAGTTAAAGGAGCTGTTGGCAAAGTAACGGAAAGTACTAAGCCCAGACACGTGGAGAGAGCTTTGAAATCTATGAAGGAGGTTATTCAAAATGGAAGAGATGGCGTCAGGAAAGAAGCTGGCAAAGTTGTTGTTTTGTTGATAGCAGGAAGGAATGAACGATCAGGGTTTAATGAGCTGAGAAAAGAAGCTGAAGATTTAAGACGTGTTGGAACAGATATCGCAGTTATTGCTATTGGGTCTGATGTGAATGAAGATGAGATAAAGTCGGTTGTAACAACTCCTAGTGAAATCGTACGAGTTCCAACTGCAGACAGACTCATGGATGCGACGTCAAATATATCGGATACAGTTAGTGGCGCGCAACTGATGTCAGACCCATTGGATCTTGGATTTGTGATTGGAGCAAGTGGACCATCTGCAGACAAAGATTTCAAGTTGGGGAAATACTTCATGAAGGAATTGGTGAAAAAATTGGATGTATCACCGGACAAAAGTCGTGTAGGACTTATTGCGTTTGGGTCAGATGCAAGGATCGTATTCCGGTTTGATACAGTAAGAGACAAGGATAATGCCATCCGTGCTATCTATGGTCTTCAGATGCCTGGCGATGGAAATGCGTTAGAAAAGGCGATTGGTTTTAGTCGGAGGTACATGTTCTCAGAGTTGTATGGAGCAAGAAGAGGAATTCCTAAAACGTTAGTTGCACTTGTGAATAAGAATATAAATCTGGCTGAAAAGGCGGAAATTGACAAACTGAAGGCAGAAGGAGTGAAAGTCGTTATTGTGTTTCTTGGGAAGAATGTAGCTGATAAAAGGACGAAAGCTTTACCAACATCTAGTGAAGATTTTGTTCAAGTCAGCAGTAAAGATGATGTGAGAGCTGGTTCAAAGAGAGCAGTATCCTCATTGCTGGAAGGTAATCTTAATTTCTTTATGTACTATCTTGCGAAGTTATAAATTCAATTCAGCTGTAATTTTTTCTTATTTTTAAGACAGTGAACACATAGCTTTGAAAACCTTATAATGAGTGCAGAAAAAAGTTTTACTTAACATGAACATGACATTTGAGACAGCTAGGTATGTCTTGCAATTTGATATGAAGTCTGATTCCTTCACGATAACAGAACTTCGTCAAAGACATTGATAACCACGTTGGCATTAAGAATTTTCAGGTTTCAAGAATTTGTCCCAGAAAAAAGATAACAGCTATGGTTTTGCCTATTGATAAGGATTTAGCTTCAATCATTCTGAAATAAATTTTCAAATGTTCTTCGATTATTCACTTTTTGAACACAAATGCCTTGTTTGTTAGTAATTGGTGCTTGGGATTTGAAACAGTTATCTTGACAGTTCTAATCTTCCGATACCTCAGAATCATGGCTTTTGCATTTTGACCAAAGAATATTCTTGAAGCACCGTGAATAAGTCTTAAGAATAGCAAGAGACTTGGTCAATTTTCGAAAAGATGCACCAATTAAGATTGCCCATTAGATGAGTTATAGCAAAATGTTGCAAACATGACACTGACTATCAGGGAGGTACGTACTAACAGAACAAATTCATCACATTTATCAATTGTTGCTGTTCAAAATCTACTTTCTTTTGGAGAAGCCGATATAACTTTGAAGCTAATTGCTTCCTTGATACTAATTCCAAATTGGCCTTTTCAAGATTAATAATGTAATCAGATTGCTGTGATTTTCAAATTTTGCAGTTCTTCGGTGGTCTGATATGGTATATTGATTCAAAAGACTTCAGTATTCTTTTACTGTGGCCCTTCAGTTCATCCTAGTTGCTTTTTGTTTTGTTTTTCTCCCTTAGTTTTTCTTTGCTCTGTAACCGTGAGTGCATAGTTTGGATAAAATAGATCTGTTTTAAAACTTTACAAGGAATGTGGACTTGTGATTAGTAAACATGTGTAGCCGCATGAGATTTAGGCATAGTTTTCTCGTTGTAGATTGAACACCACGCGATTTTATTAACGATTGGCATTTAATCAATTTTACATCAAGCATCCTCACTGCAGTCATAAGAATAATCCTCGAATACAAACAGAAATAATGTAAATAAGTATTGCATCTTTGTTAGGATGCAATAAAAGGAACTTTAGGTAATTCACTGTAATGCTGCCGTTTAATTTTTGATGTTTCTACCGGGTGTCCCAAAATGATGTATTACTGTTTGATTGCTTACATGTCCATAACCAATGAACCAATTTTCAAAAACTTTGTTTTATTTGATTGCCTAAAGACTGAATTGTATTTCAAAATGTTGGTTGTAGTCTTACCATGGCGTTTTCATGTCGAAAAGGAGACCGATAAACCTGCTCAAATTCAAGCCTTGTTGGCATGAGAAAGAAACGGCCTATTTTTCCAGTCAACATTTTAGATGTGATACAAAAAGCTGAAGTCGTATTCGTATTCTCTGAACTCAGTATTAACTGAATTGTTATTCTCTAAACGACATATATTCTCTGAACGACATATAAGTTCAGCCTTTGGCATCACATCTAAAATGTTCACTGGGAAAGAAGGCCGTTTCTTTTTCGTGCCATCTAATTCTTGAATTTCAGCAGGTTTGTCGATCTTCTTTTCGACGTGAAGACATCGGCCTAAGCGACAACCAACATCCTCAAATATAATTTAGCCTTTCGGCAATTGGATGAAATAAATTTTTTGAAAATCGGTTCATTGGTTAAGGAAATATAAGCAATCAAACAATGATACATCATTTTGGGACACCCGGTATTATTTTCAAAATTACAGCTGTTTTCTTTTTATGAAAAGAATTAAAACATTATGAAAAGATTCTGGCGTCCAGAATTATTTTGGTATTTGGGGACTTGGTTATCTTATTGTGGAGCCCGTTCATTATATCGTTATTATTCAATTTTTGATCCAATTTAAAACTTTTTTTGGGACACCCTGTAGATTCAGCTACAATTCCTTGCAAGCCATTCCACGCAAAGAAAGATATGATAGCCATGCACATTTACACTGATCTTCTTAAGAGATTCGAAGCTTATTCTATCGTTATAAATTTCCTGAAACTGCTTTTGTGATTATTATAGATCCTTGCTTGAAAGTGAAATGCCAGTTCAATGGTAAATGTTATAAAAGAGCTGACAGCAATGCAGAATGTATTTGTCAGATATGTGCTTCTGATCCCAACGCAAAAGCGGTTTGTGGAAGTGATGGAAAGACGTATGCTTCTGATTGCCATTTAAAATATGCAAGCTGTAAAATGAAGAAAGACATTGCATTGAGCAAAAATCAGCCATGTGGTAAGTAATCAACATTTGATCTATACCAAAATAATGCTTATTATGTTATGTTATGTTATGTTATGTTATGTTATGTTATGTTATGTTATGTTATGTTATGTTATGTTATGTTATGTTATGTTATGTTATGTTATGTTATGTTATGTTATGTTATGTTATGTTATGTTATGTTATGCTATGCTATGTTATGTTATGTTATGTAATGTTATGTTATGTTATGTTATGTTATGTTATGCTATGCTATGCTATGCTATGCTATGCTATGCTATGCTATGCTATTCTATGCCATGCCATGCTATGCTATGCTATGCTATGCTATGCCATTCACTGTGACCTTTATGATTTATTTTCAATAATGTGATAATCTAATATGAGATTTCTGCAAAACCGGTATATGTTCAGCCACGCAGCTATCTCATTTTGAAATCAATGGGCTCACTCTTTGGAAAATAAGAATGATGTGAACATCTGGCGTCTTTTAGATATTTGATACGACTACTAAGACGTCACACGCAGTTAATACTGCACAACGCGTCTCACAATGCCACGCCAGTTCTTTCTATCTTGTGTCAGTTCAGACAATCTATTCAATGTTTGTGCTTCTTTTGAGAGATCCAGTTTAATTCCGATGCTGTCTAAATCTTGCCTTACTGTCTGCATCCAGGTCGTCTTTGGTCTTCCTTGTGGCCGTTTCACTTTCCTGAGATATTCTTTAAGGGCTTTCCTTGCTGGTGTTTCTGGATGCAAGCGCATGAGATATTTGATACCTCCATCCAATACCAGGTGACTCAAAAAATATGCCCCCCTGTTTGAAACATCATTGCAACAAAAATAGTTTTGCTATAATCATAGAAATTGATTTTTCTAATAACGAAGAGATTGAAGAAGTTTTTGTATTTTTTGGTAATTTACAAAATAGTAGTTCCTTGGTAAATTTGAGAGATAAAGAAATTCAGTATTACTGAACAGATTCAAAATGGCCTTAACGCACTGTCAAATCTTCCAGGTCTTTTGAAATCCATTTGACATCTTTCTAAGAATTAGCATATCTGATAAAATGATAATCTGAAACTGAGAAGGAAACTGAAATTAATATCTCATTCATTGCTCCAGTGAAAGAAGTCTTGTAATCAGTAAAACTGACGAGTTTGTTTATTTCCAGAGGCCTTTGATCATTTGCATTTTTTGAAATTTGTTGGATCTTCTGTGACTCTAATTTCTTGAATCCTTTGAATTCACCACAGAACCACTATTCTGAAAATTACCAAAACAGGACAAAAAATACTCCTTCTTCTCCTACGGGATACATGAACTAATGGATGGACGGGGGCCTGCCGCCGGCCGGTTTTCAGAAAGCTACCATCTTCTAATTACCGAAACTTGCCTTCGTACACACTTTTATAATGAATGTTGGCAGAAAACTGCCCATTTTTAACCTTTTGCTGCGAATTTCAGCAAAACCCCACCCATGTTTATGGAGAATCTGCCGATAAAGGACCCTTGTTTAGAGAATTTTGCGCCCAAAAACTCACCTGTATGGGTGGCAAATACCCGTACGTTGAACATGTTATATACCCCCCAGCTCCTCCCACCTTTGTGTCATTTTTTTCTTTTCGTAGTTTGTAGTTTATGTACGGTGCCCCATAGCGGCCAATGAAAATTCACAAAAAAATTTTGCCCTCATTCCTATTGCGCAATAAGCACCTTCTTATTGCGCAATAAACACCTTCCTATTGCGCAATAGAACTGGTTCCTATTGCGCAATAGAACGGATTCCTATTGCGCAATAGAACTGATTCCTATTGCGCAATAGAACTGATTCCTATTGTGCAATAAAAACGATTTCTATTTTGCAATAACATGTACCCATGACACTTGCTCTTTTCTGCATGTTTGTATGCACAGCCACACCCCGGGAGGTAACTGGAGTCTTGGGATGACGGGGAGGTGCTGCCCGTCTTTTTAGGGAAGACCCATAGTTAAGGATTTTCTGGTTGATTTTCATACCCATTTTTCAATCCGAAAATGTATGTTGATCGGGCGGGCGGGCAACACTGCGTTTCAAAGATATTGGGGGAGGCTGAGGCCGTTCTTTGGGAAAACGTACACATTATACTTTGTGTGATCAACAAATGAAATAATTCATTACAAAACTCATCTAGGTCAGATTTTGGCGTAGAATCCGAAAATTTATGTTAATGGTGTGAGCGAAGCTTCGTTTCTAAGATATTTGGGGACTGAAGCCAACTGTTTGGAAATTCTTTCTATTGCGCAATAAGAATTCGATCTATTGCGCAATGGGAATCACTTCTATTGCGCAATAGGAATCTGTTCTATTGCGCAATAAAAAGGTGCTCTATTGCGCAATAGGAAGGTGTTTATTGCGCAATAAGAAGGTGCTTATTGCGCAATAGGAATGAGAGGGCGAATTTTTTATGAGAACTTTCATTGGCCGCTATGGGGCACCGTATTTATGTTGTAATATTCTGGTTCATTATTTTCACGTAAATATTTTATGTTAATCGTCGAAGGGTTGCAAGCAATGACGCTTGACAGGCTATTGCTCCTTAAATATGGAAACAATAACATTTTGTAATGTTTGATGGAATAGCCAACATGTTCAATCAGTTTTATTATTTTCCCTGGCTGAAAGCAGGCACTCCGTTCAGATTTTACAAAGTAATTTTATCGAGAAAGTTCGTTCGAGGAACCATAAACACTTCCTAAAGTCACGACCAACTGTCTCGGATTTTCCTTCCTAACGGCAATGACTTGAACACGCTTTAGCACTTGCAATCCCCTTGGGAAGATGAAAAAGTCTTTTCTTCTAGTATGAGAAACTTATTCAAAGGAATTCCATTCTCCCAAGAGGACAAAATGTATGCTGATACATGTAAATGTTATTGTTGTTCGGAAGGAGAACCGATGAATTTTGATCGTCGTTCTCACTTGTTTTACGTGTTTTTGCAAGGGGCTTTCTTCAGAAGATCTCCAATATCCAGAGACAGGGCATGAAAACCCATCCGACCATGCGACCGTCCGGTCGCAGGAATTTTTCCATTCATACTGTCCTGCAGGAAATTTCCAAACTATATCCCCTTTCATGTATCATACTTGTTTCTCCATTTGTTTGTACAAATTTAAAACATAAATAAAGTCAAACAAATGTAGATTGTATCTCATGTATCCGAATGATAAGCAGCTCTACATCCCAGTGCTTGCAAGATGATGTTTCAAAAGGTGATACGTGATACGTCCTGGTTGGAGCCGTTTCTGATGGTGATCTCATTGACAAAACCAGATTTCATTGTTATATTCTTGCAGGAAATTTAAGGATGATTATTGTCTAGTCACAATAAGAAAAATATTTTTTCATGCACTGTCCAGGGAGAGGAATGGCCGATCAAAGCTGGGAAAATTACTGAGTCTAATTGAATGTATTGACAATGAAACGAGATAGTTTTCAATATTGTTGCTCTGATATTCAGGGAGTAGTATTTATTCTCACTCCGTGCGTTTTGATTGACTCACCATGTAGTGGTAGTTTCTACTAGCATTGACGGTTTCTGTCTCTTTCCTTAGATCTGAAACAACCAGTAGATCTCTGGTTCTTGATAGATACATCAAAATATGTCACAGAATCTAACTTAGAGAAGATGAAGGATTTTGTAATTCTGCAAGGGAAAATCTACAATGTGTCTGAAACTGGTGTGCGAATCGCTTTGCTCTCATACGATTCTGGAGCAAAACAAATCTTGCCATTAAAGAAAGGAACATCCTTAGCCGCAATAAAAGCTTCTGTAGACAGAATTACGAAGACAAATAGGCCTAGACTTATAGAGAATGCTCTAAAATCCGTAAGGGAGAGTATAATTCGTCACAGAGGCAAGCAGAATTTAAGAAAAGATGCTGGCACAGTCGTAGTTGTAGTAATGTCAGGAAAGAATGAACGGCAAAAGTTTGACGAGTTGAAAAGAGAGTCTGAAGATTTAAAACGTATTGGAACTGATATCGCTGTAGTTGCTATAGGATCTGATGTGACTGAAGAAGAGATAAAGTCGGTTGTGACCAGCCCGAGTCGAATTGCTCGTATCAAATCTGGGTATAGAACTCCGGAAGCTACTCCAATGGTGTCTGATTTGGTTAGAAATGCACAGAAGGTGACTGCTAAGCTAGATCTTGGGTTTATCATCGGAGTTGATGACCCAAACTCAGCAACAGACTTCGATTTAGGAAAGGAATTAATTGCATCGGTTTTACGAAAGTTGACAATATCATCCGACCAGACTCGTGTCGGTTTAATCGCATACGGGGCGAATGCAGGAATGGTGCTGAGACTTGATACAGTTAATGATAATGCAAAGGCTATCAGCATCATTGAAATGCTGAATACTCCTCGGCCTGGTGATGCTTTAGCTAGAGCAGTTGACATGGGGAGGACTGATTTGTTTAATGTTAAGTACGGCGCNCGGCAAAAGTTTGACGAGTTGAAAAGAGAGTCTGAAGATTTAAAACGTATTGGAACTGATATCGCTGTAGTTGCTATAGGATCTGATGTGACTGAAGAAGAGATAAAGTCGGTTGTGACCAGCCCGAGTCGAATTGCTCGTATCAAATCTGGGTATAGAACTCCGGAAGCTACTCCAATGGTGTCTGATTTGGTTAGAAATGCACAGAAGGTGACTGCTAAGCTAGATCTTGGGTTTATCATCGGAGTTGATGACCCAAACTCAGCAACAGACTTCGATTTAGGAAAGGAATTAATTGCATCGGTTTTACGAAAGTTGACAATATCATCCGACCAGACTCGTGTCGGTTTAATCGCATACGGGGCGAATGCAGGAATGGTGCTGAGACTTGATACAGTTAATGATAATGCAAAGGCTATCAGCATCATTGAAATGCTGAATACTCCTCGGCCTGGTGATGCTTTAGCTAGAGCAGTTGACATGGGCAGGACTGATTTGTTTAATGTTAAGTACGGCGCGAGAAAATATGTGCCGAAGACATCAATGGTATTCGTTAACAAAGAGATTAATGCAGCATCGAAAGTGGCAATTGACAAGTTGAAAAAAGATGGCGTTAAAGTTGTGCTGGTTGTGTTAGGACAGCTCGTAGATGTGAAATCAGTTAAGGATGTCGCGAGTCCAGGCGACAATGCGTTCAAAGTTGGCAGTAAACAACATCTCGCAAGAGCTGTGGATGCGGCAGTGTCATCTATCTTACCAGGTAATTTCATTATTACACTGGACTTGCCTAAGACATCTTTTTCTATATTCATTTAAAATTATACAATTCATGTTGCATCTACATACCGGGTGTCCCAAAAAAAAAAACGCAACAGATTCAAAAAATTCTGGCGCAAGCTGTTTCAAATTGATACTCAAATTATTATTTTTATTCAAATCTGCAATGATTATAGTAGATTTTGATATATTTTTCAGAATTTTCGGTGACTTGAGTGAAGAGTTAAAAATCATCAAACTTCAAATTTGCTGTCAGGGCAAAACCAGAGCTACCAGCATTAGTGCAAAGTATACTGTGAAATTAAAAGAAAGGCAATATCTGAAACATCACATGATTAAGAACAAGCACACGACTTCATTAAGAAACTGCAACAAACGGATCTCTTACTGATTCATAAGTTATCCATTCTCGATGGAACTCTCAATGTTCATTGATAATTGAAAGTATACATCTAAATATGGCCTAGTCACTTTAGAAAACGCAAGCAACCATCATGGACACGGCTGTGTTTTGACAGAACTTTATGAAAGTGTCTGTTCACTGTTCAATTAAATTGCGTGTTTGCCAACATTTTTGTTGTCAACAATGCTTGTCAACAATGTTTTGTAATTGCAGGGTGTTATATCCTATGACCTCGGTACAGGACATTATTCAGACCAAGATTTGGAGACTAATAATATACGTCTTGCTACGAACCGAACATAGCAAGAGTAAATAATCTAAACAAGGCGTGACTACAACAATGGTTCCACAGGGTAACCATACTATATACATAGAGTGTCAATACAACACAGGGATTGTCATGTTTTACATTATGATTCACCATTGTTGATGCAGCAGCTCTGGTTTTGACCTGGGAGCAATTTTGAAGTTTGCTGATTTTTAACTCTACAAACAAGTCACCAAAAATACTGAAAAATATATCAAAATTTAATCTAATTATTACAGATTTGAATAAAAATTATTGTTGGATAATGAGTATGAACAGTTTGCAGTAGAATTTTTCAAATCTGTTGCGTTTTTTTGGGACACCCGGTACTACTATACGTTCTAATTACTTTACAAACTATACAACACTACAGGGACGGGGCTACAAGGAGCAAAATACAATGACTACCCCATGGCTAGTGACATGAAGACATGCAAAAATAGCAACCAAATAAACAACTACAAAAGCTACAAATACGATTAATTACTCATAGATACTAGAATCCGTTTCACATTAGATATCATGCCAGCATAGGAGAATGATGCTGAACAATAGAAACCCTGGACGAGAGAACAACAACGACAGCAGTTGCTACCGCTACTGATCCCCCTCTAGAGTCTCCACCACTCAACACTGCGCATATGCTGTCAGGTCAGGGTTTCTGATTCGCAATATCGATGGTCTGAAATACAGTCGATTTTGTGTAGATGAATTTTCATTCACCCTTGATGTGCCTAACATAAAATGGGAAACAGACTTACAAATGAAACGGGGAAGGAGTGTGCACAGTGGCTGTGTGGCGTAAAACAAAAGTTTGAAGTTGTCCAAGCCGACCTGGTTTGTGGATTTTTATTCACTTCGTCATCTTAAAGAGAAGGATGGGATAACTTTTCTTGAATAGCTCACAGCTAGAAAGCCGTATGATGTTTTGTCTAGCAGGCGGCTTTTCTGATCTTGAATATGACGAACAGTAATGCAGATTTTGAATTTCTCGCAGTTGGATCCTATTTAAGAACATCCTGTGAAGCAAGGTCACATATATTTCATGAATAGTTAACGAGGAGCTTTGCAGAGCAAGTCGTCCTCTCCCCATCTCCATTTTGCCCTGCTCTTGCCCATTTTGCCTTCAAAACGGTAGAATTTTTTTTACTCACCCGCTACTTCATCAGGCAAGAAAGAACGCCCAACCAGAATGATGAATGGTGAAAGTGAAAGTGAAGTTGCGGTTTTTAGCGCCAAGCGCTGGGATCGCAGAAGTAGAATAGGCCTAATCGAGTCCGCGACCCCTTGTCATGACGCTGAAGTTATGGGGCTCTACCGGGTATCGAACCCTGCGTGTCCGCCTGACTGTTCTGGCTGCAATATCAGAGGATTACACCACTGCACCACAACACAACGCCACAATGAATCTTAAAATGCTGTGTTAGCATGATTTTTATAAAGCAAGAACATTCATTCTGAAGGTCCGAAGAACAAGAATTGCGAGGAATATCATTTTTTTATTGTATCAAGACATTTCAGTTGACATTTCCAGTTGACAACTCCAAATGTCAAATAACCTTCATATGAATATTAGATTTTTTAGACAGTTTTTAAAGAACTGTTGCAGCATTTTGATTCTTTAAATGTCTAAATTTCACTTAATATATCTTCGTTTTGATTTTATAAGTTTTAAATAGACATTTTTAAACAACTATTGAGGCAGCAGGACCCTAATAAAAATAGTATATGAATACTGATAGGTTATCCTGGTAAAAGTTTCTGTGTTATTATCATTACTCCTTAGGTCCTTGTGACAACGTTAAATGCGATTCTTTGAGTAAATGCCAGAAGAAGCCCGATGGTGGTGCTGAGTGTATCTGCTCACCATGCGATGACCAAAAGTACCAACCTGTATGTGGTGACGATGGAACAACATATGCCAGTGAATGCTTTGTTCGTTTTGAGGTTTGCAATAAGAAGAAGGTGATCAAGGTCATCAAGAAAGAATCTTGTGGTATGAATTAATTGACGTGATTATTTGTTTGCTACTTGTATCAATTACTTATTTGTTAGGTGCTCATAATTATTAAAAGGGTACAAATTACAAAACGATACAGCAGGAGGAGTTCAAACTTTCTTATATACTATATTTAAACATAATCAGTGATGCCTGTGTGATAAAATGACAAGGAAGCTGAATCTATGACATGGGGATCATATTTACAAATATAATACATTAAAAGCCAAAAATTTAGCACGAATACATTTCAGACAAAATGCTTTCGGACAAAGAATTTTCGATCGTTTTTTAACGGAACTTTGGACGTTTTGCAGAAATGTTGGACGACTAAAAACTACCAGGTGTCCCAAAAAGAATGCTGCCGTTTGAAAAATCACCAGAATATGATCACACGGCCGATCTTCAATTTATTTTGGGAAGTAGATCAAGGACCAAATCAGTTTCCAAGATATAGCTGATCTTGTAATTGGTTTAAGAATTAGCAAATTTAGCTCTTTTTTGGGCTATACCCGGTTTTGAATCATACTGCAAAAAAAGCACTGATGATTGTCAGATCAATTTCTTTGTGCATGTAAAGCTTTTAGCTTGGTCATAAATGACAGAACGCGATGCCCACTGTCATTGAAGACTTCAATGGTTATAAAAAATCTGAAATTTTCACCCTTAGGCAAGATTGAGAATTTTTCTTGAAAATTATAGCTCAAAATAAGGTTTTTCAGCGTGTTAATTTTCTATCTTGCTGTATCAAAAGCAAACATTTTATCATTTTTATCATCTGTGAATTTGGAGTACTTTTTTTTGGGACACCCGATATATATTTTCAGTTTATTTTTGCCTATTTCATGCTAAAATTGTCATACGTGTATAGATCAAGCTTCACGTTAGGGGTGCCTGGTCACAAATTTCCACAAATGATTATTGTTGAGGATGATGAGAATGATTGCTACGATGGATTTAGTTTAAGAAAATGTAATATTTTTCACTAATCAACATTCTCACCACATCCCTTTTCAATGCAAAGGGTTTCGTGAGCAAGACAGGACCTTTTCAACCATGGAAATGTTTTGCTGTGATTTTTCTATGCTATGAAGAATTCCTAACACTAGATATTTCGGACTTTCAAATTTTTTCGGACATTAAAATTTTCGGACGTATGAAATATCCGAAAATATCAACGTTCAAATTTTTAGCTGTTAATGTATGCTATTTGGTATGATAACCTGCATCGTATTATCTTTTCAATTACACGTAGTATTTTATGGGCTTGTGGAGCATTTTGGTGAAATGATTAAAGGTCGTCATATCTCTGCAAATAAATACAACCATTGTCTTTGAGCCCGAGTTTATTGCAAACCTTTACTTTTCCTGTTTGCTTACGTAACAATTTTACTTGCTGTATCAAATATTTTTCTGAAAGTTCCGTTACTTGAAAGGGTCACTTTCTGCCACAGTTATCCCCGTTGGATGAGGGCTGGAAGGTGCAATCCCAGTTACGTTTTATAAACATGCTTCAACTATAAAACACTGAAGTATAAAGACTATTTGTTTGCCTTGTTATTTTCAATATGTGGAATCCCCATTCAGATTTTTCTAGAACTTTATCAAGGTGACTTCTTAACTCAAGAAGTGCTTACCGTATAGCAAGGTTTCCAATTCTAATCTATACTTTGAGAGAGAAGGTCTCTGGGAAAGGACTTCGAGGAACATAGGGCTCAAATCTTTAAAAAGGTCGGTGTAAAATTCTATAACAATTCCCTTTGAAATGAATGGCTTGAAAGGAACTCAGGGTGTTTTGTTGTAAATCTGCCGTGGAAATTTATTGATATCTTGATTAGTTTCAAAATGGCGGCATTTATTATATTTGAGGCTGTGACGTCATCAAATTTCTAAATTATAAACCAGAAAGGCTACAGATTTCTGCTTGCCACCAGATTGTAGACCTTCATAAACGATGGTTTTCTTGAAGGTTATATCATTTTTCCTCTATTGGTTTAGGATTTACGATGATTTAAATTTTTTCAAAATTTGCTATCAATTTTTTCAAAAATAATTATATTGCCGCCATTTTGAAAAAATCAAGATATCAAAAAATTTCCACCGCAGATTTACAGCAAAGTACCATAAGTTCCTTCAAGCCATCCAATTCAATGAAAAATGTCATAGAATTTTACACCCATATGTTTAACGATTTGACAGATTTGAGCCCTATGCTACTTCGAGGTCGTTAAGAAAGTCTTTAAAATTCCACAAAGCCTGTTCCTTAAAGTTGGGGAACTGTTTCACGCATGGGTATTTATATAATGATCCTTTAAAAATCACTGGAAACGATTGTTTTGAGACATCTGGCTATTGATATGATTTGATTTTAAATTCTTTAGGCATGGTGGCCACGTCAATCAAAGGGCTGATTTACGATGGGCCGTGCAAATACATACAATAACTAAATCTGAAAAAAAGCATACAAAATTAGATGATCTTCTTTACAAAACCATGTAATAAACAAATTAAAGTCATGCTATTTGTAGCACGACAGAGAGAATCAGCATTCGCTGTTTGCGTTGCTGATGCATTTTTTAGATATTTCATAAGTTTTTGAAAAGACCATCCCACAATTTAGCACCCTTATACGAGATGCAGTTCTTCTGGCGGAAAGCTGATTTGTCGAAAGCCTATAGAAATTGTAGATTTAGAGATTATGGTACCTAGTTAAAATATTGTTATTTCTATTTCTTTCAGGAGTAAGCAATTCAATTGATCTTGTAATTGCTGTAGACACTGCCACCGATGCCAGTTCCGAATCTTTATCAGCTGTTAGGAACATGCTGAAGAATCTTTTCGAATCATACAACGTTACTGAACCAAAAACCAATATCGGTTTAATAACGTACGGTAGAACTGCTTCAGTAATATTACCACTAGGTATCGGAATAGACAGAAGTTTAGTGGAAAGGGCCGTGGACGAAATAAAGACGCAGCAAGGCCCGAGAGATCTCGAAAGAGCGTTGTTTCAAGCTAGAAAAATGCTTCTAGATATTAAAAGAACTGACAAACGCAAGCAGGCAACGAAACAAGTGCTTCTAGTAGTTACAGGGGGCAGGAGTGACGCCAAAGAACCCAGACTCACGAGTTTAGCAAGGGCAATGATCAATGAAGGTATTAGGCCCATTGTTTTGGCTGTGGGTGTTACAAATGCTAAAGATCTAAGTGGTTTGGTTAAAAGTGAAGAAGATCTCATTATTAGCGATGATGCCAAGAAACTAGCGAAATTGCTTGGTAATATCGAGAGGAGAAGTGGCAAGGCCGCCGGTGAGTTGACTTCTTATTTTGATCCTAGTTATTGCCTTTACTACCTTTTCTATCACCCCCTCATCACTCAAACTAGGGCTCGTGAGTTTAAGTACTAAGAATAACTGAATTTAAACAAGAGCTATTTTTGATTTCCATAGCAAAAGTCGTTTCCTTGTATTTGATGAATTGCAGAAGGATTTCCACCTCATGGCCAAAAAAGCATGAATGTTTTGTATTGCCAGTTTGTTTTCCTATCATTCATTGGATTTATGAACTTTGAGACACTTTTTTATCAGGTTTTACGGGGGTTTTACTTATGCTATCCGCCATCTCTATGGAATGACTGTGTCAAAGTTGCAAATTTAGTCTAATTTTTGTGTATGCATGATTATAAGTCGCAGTTTTGTCTGCCTCGTCTATCAATAGCTATAACTACTATGATGTAATCAGATTAGCTGGTGACTAAGTGCATTGCAAATTTTACTAGTATTGAAATTGTATAATGCATGAAGAATTTTATCGGATAACAGTTCGATGAACACAGCGTTGATGGCTTTCCTTGAAGAATTCTGTGGCATCTCAACCGAAAAAATTGCAGATAAATTTACTTCTTGATTTTGCATTTCATATTTTGATTTTTGGAAAGGGATGGTAGCTCTATAGCATAAGTGCTGGTTTTGAAGGGGCCTTCCCATAAAATGCTTGTAAAACGAAACTAAACTGAAGTATACAAAGCTCCTAAATGATATGAAACTGATTGAAACCCATAACGCTAAAACCTAATTGCAATCTAAAACCTAGTAGAAATATGTGTATTCATGATTTAAAGTCAAAGACAAAAAAATTCCTCCCCAGATAGTTTCCTTTGAACTATTTAGGGAGGATGCTTGCTTTACAGAAGGGCTACTCCGCTTCTTTGCTTCTGTGTAAGAAAAACATTTTTGGCCATTTGCAGTATATTTACAGTGTTAGCCTCAAGTCATGAAAGGAACATTGTGAGTTCCTGTTTAAGACTGCGTTCACACCATGCCGGCACATTTTGAAAACAGTAAAAATGTGACGGATAGGCCTCCCGTTCACACGAAAACGGCACATTTTTTGCCGGCAGATTTTGAAAACGGTAGATTTTGAAAACGGAACTCTTCGAAAACGGTGCCGTGTGAACGCTAGCTCAAATTTGGCTACCTCCACATTTTTCACCGTTTTCACAATATGCCGGCATCGTGTGAACGCAGTCTAAGGTCGAGAACGTTTCCAAAGGGTAGGTAGCGCACAAACTTGATATTGGATACTGGAATCATATGATCCCTTTATTTAGACTCATGAAATACCTTTCTACTTCTGGATATAAATTTCTTGTTCAGTGTATCCAAGATCATAGGTAGGAAAGTTAATCTGTCGGTACCAAAGCTTGATTCATACTGGAAATGGAGTAATCTAGGCGAAGCATTGATGGNCTTTATTTTTGGTTCCAACGGCAAGGATGCTCAAGCAAGCTTTGCACTGGAGAAAGAGATAGCCAAAAAACTTCTTTCAAATGCTGATTTATCTGAGCTGACCACGAGAGTTGGTGCTATTCAATATGACAGCGATGCAAGAGTTTTGTGGAGGTTTGGTGACGCTAGAGATGGAAGAATGGCTATACAGCTAATAGACAGATTGGCGAGATCAAGAAATGGCAACAATGTTTTGAAAGCTCTTGAGATTGCACGTGATGACCTTTTCTCAAAACGACACGGAGCAAAGATTGATGTACCAAAGACATTGATTGTATTCATTGATAAGACAGAGATGAGAGATCAAAGGCTAGAGGATACAGCTAAGCAATTAAAGGACAAAGGTGTAAAGGTGATCGTGATTGCAATGGGACCAGAAGTGGATAAGAAGGATGTTGCAGGAATAGCAAGCAGTCCAAATGATCTTATTACATTGCCTGATCTTTCTGAACCCAAAGAGGATGTGATGTCGCAGATGGTTGCCAAGTCATCACCAGGTAAATCAATTTTTGGTGTTATGGTCTAACTCCTAACTCAAAAGTGTCTTCGCAAAATTTTGCGATACAGCAAATGAAGTTTTATATTTCTCTTCGTTGATAGAAACGGAGTTGATAAAACAAATCAAGGCAATTCCTCGGTATGTTGGGGTTATCTTTTTAGATATGAGGCTAGTTGAGCTCAGGCCTTGCCTTTTGAAATCATTCTTCTCGTCCTTGCCTTGTTTAGATCTCATGGAAATAAGACTGGAATCTTTTTTCGTTAGGAACTAGTATGAACCAATAAATGTGAAGAAGAACAGTAAATCATACCTGCTTATTTTGATTTCATTTTACCTCTGAAACAAAGACGAACAGAAGAGAAATGGCATAGTTTTTCTGTGACAAGGTGCTCTAGACGAACGTATATTAAAAAGTACGACGCCTAATAGAACAGGGACGAGCACTGAAGAAGATTAAGTATATCGAAATTCGAGCAAATTTTTGATACTATCATTGACAACGAGAGAGCATATGATATATGAAGAGGCTCTGAGAATTCTTACATCATCATGAAACTGATATTATTTTGAACTGCCTTTTGAAGAGAAAGCATACATCAATCTATGAAAGCTTTTGAAATTTGAAACATTTTTTCTTGTTTTCTTTTTAGACCCTTGCAAGGAACAACTGTGTCAATTTTACAGCAAGTGCTTCAAAAAGAGTGATGATACAACGGAATGCATTTGTCCAGTTTGTGATGAAAATGAGAAGTATTTTCCACATTGTGGTGACGATGGAATGACGCATGCAAATCAGTGTGAGTTAGAGAAGAGTGCTTGCAAACAGACTAAGGATATAAAGATATTAAAAAGACAGTCTTGTGGTAAGATTTTATGAAAATTTGAGTAGATTTCAATTTCAAAAGGACACCGTTTGCTGTTTTTGTCAAAATCTTTCACCTTGTCATAAGTTCTTCTCATTGGTATTCTGGAAATTGTCGTACTTTATTTGACAAAGGAAAATGCAAGAGCACAACAGAGTTACCTAAATGGTATATTCATTTATTAGCATAGACAAATTATCGAGGTTATTGACAAAAAAACTTTGGCATTTAACATCAGGAAATAGCACGTCTTGTCCTTAATTTTTCCTTTGTAATTAACTGCTAATTTACATCTGCCATACTGTTTCTTTTCACTGTGACATTATTCAGATTCGCTGTTTTAAAGTCGATGCGACATCATAAATTCGGGGGTCCGCTTGCAAACCTAGTTAGAACATGTTAACGACATGTGGGCAACCTAACAAAATGGACCCACGTAATACAATGCACTAAGTAGAATCTAAGAAGGCAACCTCAAAATGCAACCTGGAGAAAAGACAGAAAGATACAAGGATGTGAAATTAAAATGATGAAACGGCTAAAAACTGAAAAGTAAATTGGCAATGAGGCGACAAAATGAGACACTTGAAAAAATTGTAAAGGATCCAACACCCTTAGAATAGCAAAAAGCAACAATCAACGAAAGCAACTCCTTTTCCTATGCTAAGAATGTACTAATTATGTTTTCATGACAGTGTTAAGGCCAAATAGCCTGATTTTGAAAACATGGTTTCTTAGTGGCAAGTTACTCCTGCAAAGGAATGTTTAATGTTATGAGCATTAGATAGGAACTGCTGAGCACCGTCTAATCAAAACCTTCCTGTCTTCAAATCCATTGGAATTCCACTCCCAAATTCACCCAAGTTGATAAATATAAGTAGATAAACATTTCCACAAAATTTTGTGATGTTCAAAATCGCTGCTGACCAGGACGACCAGGGGTGAAACCTCAAACTTTAAAAACTCTTTATTTCCGCAAAAAAAAATTTTAATGGGATTTTATTCTTTGCTTCCCTCACAGGCATCAAAGCACCAGTCGATCTTGTCATTACATTGGACTCAACCGTGGGTATCAATTCCGATTCCTCATCGAGAGCCAAGGATCTGATACAGAACTTGATGAAATCTTATAATATATCGACGAAAGAAACAAACATCGGCTTTGTCACTTTTGGCAGTACAGCTAAACGCGTGGTGCCGCTAGCGTCTGGAACGAGTAGAAGCATAATGAACAAAGCTGTGAATGAATCGGGATCAATAGTAGGTCCAAGGAAGGCAAGTAACGCACTCCGTAGGGCTTATGACATGCTGCTGAATCCAGTAAGATCTGACAGTAGAAAAGATATTAGTCGTCAAGTTGTCCTTGTCATGTTAGGAGATAATGACGCATCCGATAATGTGAAGTTTGGTGACGTTGCATCGAGAATGAAGGCAAATGACGTCAGTTTGATGATAGTTGCGCTGGATGTTAAGAATGACATAGGTCTCAAGGATGCAGCAAGAGATAAAGATGACTTCATTAAGGTTGATGATTCCAAGAACACGAAGGAAATTCTTGGAAAATTGGAGCAAAGAAGTGGGAAGTCAGCAAGTAAGATAGTGTTTACTTCCGGATGTCCCTAAAAAGTTTTATGTTTGAAAATTACCAGAATTTAATCATAAGGCCGATTTTCAAATTTCTTTTTTTGTGAGTAGATCAATGACCAAATTGTTTTTGCAGGAATAGCTGATCTTGTGATTGGTTTGAAAATTAGTAAATTTAGCTCTTTTTAGGGTTGCCTGGTTTTAAAGCATGCTGCAAAAAGCATCCATGGTTACCAGATTGATTTCTTGTTGTATATAGATATAGTTGGATCATTGAAAATTTTATGATAGTGCCTTCAAATCAATATTTCTTCTAAAATAAGCAATGCCCCTAGAATCATTCATTCGATGCAGTAAAATTGTGCTAACGAAAATGTTTGAAATGAGCAGATAATTAGAAATCTTAAAAAAATACGGGGTGTTTCAGAAAAAATGCAACCCTCCTTTATTTGAGATTTTTTAGGAAATATTAATATTCGAATTAATTCCACGCATACCAGCTGAAAGCACAATCTATCTTCTTTCCAATAATGTGAAGGCTGGGCGTATTCATTAGATTATTCATCACTTAATTGACGTTTACTTATGTATGGCCTATTTCAGATGCCAGAAAGTGATACGACATTTACATAGATGAAAATCCATCGTTGTGAGAGCTTATTTTACCACCCTTAATAAATGCATTCAATGAGAATAAATTTGGGTTTTTCTTCCCTTAGGGACATCACCTCATGTACTTCTAGGCCTGAAATGTTTCGACAAAATCTGCTTCCTAATGTTTTACAGTGAAAACACGGTGTTGATTTTCCCGTTACAGCATGCTGCATCGAAATCGGCGAATCGGCCATATGTATTAAAATGTCAATTAAATGATGTATATTTCCATTAATGTATCCAAACTGCATATCAGTGGAAGGAAAATTGCTTGTGCTTTCAGATTGTATAAGTTACATCTACGTCTAAGTCTTATCGTCGGCTGAAGTTGCAATTATAGTTGGGTTGCGTTTTTTTCTGAAACACCCTGTATAGTAGTGTTGCCCATTACTGTCAATCGCCCATTACCGCTGATTTCTCCGCTACACCCGAAAAGGCGTGGGCAACAATCAGAATGTAAAAGCATGTGAAAACACTTTGCTTATGCCATGGTCTTCAGTTACTATGCTTGATTTTTGGTCACAGGTCTCATACATTTTTTTATTATTTACAGGAAAGCCGGTCGCCTTAGATCTTGCATTTATATTTGGTGCAGATGGCATTAATGCGAGAGATGTTTTTGCTGCTGAAAAGGAATTAGCCAAGAAGATGGTTGAGAAATATGACATATCAACTTCAGCCACACTTGTCAGCACTATTACATATGATAGTGATGCCAAAATGGAGTGGAAATTTGGAGATGTCATTGATGTGAGGTCAATCAATAACAGAATTGATCAACTCCAAAAATTGAAGCCCGGCAACAACATTTTGAAGGCTCTTGAAATTGCACGTGATGATCTTTTCTCAATAACAAACGGAGCAAGAAGAGATGTACCAAAGACATTGATTGTATTCATTGATAAGACAGATGGCAGAGATCAAAGGTTAGAGGATACAGCTAAGCAGTTAAAGGACAAAGGTGTAAAGGTGATTGTGATTGCGATTGGACCAGAAGTGGATAAGAAGGATGTTGCAGGTTTTTTTTTTTTTTTTTTTTTTTTTTTTTTTTTTTT
>REGL01000587.1:39920-64659 GCA_004194395.1 Aurelia aurita complex sp. Pacific | reverse complement strand
GCAAACTTTAATTGAACATCTGAAAAGCACCACCATGCAAAAGTTTGGTGAGAATCTTTTGCCGTTTTGTCGCAATCTTCAGACAAACAGGGCACAATTTTTTTGGGACACCCTGTTGACCATACGAGAAATTTATATTGTATATACCGGCTGTCCCTTACAAAATTTGCCCGATTTGAGCCGTTATTTTATAAAAATTGCATATTATTTTATAAGAATTCAAATTGAAATCTGTTATGCAGTGCCCAAATTAGATTTGAGTAGTTATTTCATTTTTTGTATCTGCACGTATTGATTTTCTGCCAATAATTTCCTGAAAAAACGGAATTCCTGCAATGGTCGCAAAAGAGCCAAAACGGGTTATTGATAAGATTGTTGAGCCCGCAACTCAAATCTACAGAAATCGAGCTTTTTTTTACAAATTCCAACAGAACGAAACTTGAACTCCATAAAAGGACTCAAGAATACAAAGATGTTTCTGCTTTGTCTATAAGAAGCACGATTTTACCTTTTGTTTGAAGAAAAAGTACACTTCCTGAGGCAAGTTCCTTTTGTTCGCAGTTTGCATATTGCCGAGTTTGAATACCAATCTATGAAATTAACAAGCGTTTCACTGCTCTTCACACCTATGATGTAAAACCTGGAAGGAATGGAACATATCGTTATCTCTAGAATTTGTTTCTTTTTGAGGGTTTCTCGAGGTGAATATTTTCGGGAAATCCATGTTTTGAGCTCTTTATTCAGTGAAAAAAATTTGCAAAAGTTATACGGATCCAAGTTAGCCATTAAGCAAGAGACTGACTTTCACATCGCTCGAAACGAGTCAATAGTTGTTTTTCCTGGTACTGTTCAAACAGGGAAACTTTCTTTGGGACACCCGGTAGTGTACATGAAAATAGTTGTCATAGTTGCTGAGGAATCATTGATAGATTTTGTCATGTTATGAAGGATGACGAGATTTACTATGTCTTCCGCTGCTTTTTAAAAAGTTTGAAAGTCTTTTTAATTATGAAAAGTAATGCTTTGAATCTCAATTTTATATCATGTTTCAATTTCAAATATCAAACTTCAGAAAGGAAATAGATTGTGGAAAATAGACCTGATGCTCTTTCGAATCTTAATTGCAGCGAAACCTATACAGCTAGATCTCGGATTTGTGTTTGGTGCTGATGGAAAGAACGCTGATGCTACATTTGCTCAAGAGAAAGAACTTGCTAAGAAGATGATTGAAAAGTTTGATATCTCTACGACAAGCACGTTAGTAGGAGCTATTGTTTATGATAGTAATGCAAGACTTGCTTGGAGATCGGGAGATTTGACTGATCCTGGATCAACTATTTACAATATTGATCGATTGCAAAGATTGAGAACTGGGAACAATGTTTTGAAAGCTCTTGATATTGCACGTGATGATCTGTTCTCGAGAAAGAACGGAGCAAGAAGAGATGTACCAAAGACACTGATTGTATTCATTGATAAGACAGACGTGAGAGATCAACGGTTAGAGGATACAGCTAAGCAGTTAAAGGACAAAGGTGTAAAGGTGATTGTGATTGCAATTGGACCAGAAGTAGATAAGAAGGATGTTGCAGGAATAGCAAGTAGCCCAAAAGACTTGATCAAACCTCTTGATTTGTCCAAATCGATGGAAGATGTGATGTCNAGTAGATAAGAAGGATGTTGCAGGAATAGCAAGTAGCCCAAAAGACTTGATCAAACCTCTTGATTTGTCCAAATCGATGGAAGATGTGATGTCTCAAGCTGTTTCACAATCGAAACCTGGTAAGTTGATTCGTTGACGTCAAAGGGACGGTTAGACACAAAGTGCTGGTAATAGATTCTGCGTGGCACAATCTCATTTGTATAGGCTTAATTACCAAAACATGTTTACTTTACCTCTCTGTTCGTTTTCATTCCGACGAAATTAGTTGAGCATTAATTCCAGTAGTGTTCATTTTTCACCAAGCATGATAAACCTGACTCAAAAACCATTTTCTTTGGTGAGTTTGTTGCCCACTTCGACTTGTAGATTGTCTCTTCGCAGCTTGAAAATTGCTCAAGGATTATCACTGTTAACGACTTTCAGAAATTTATGATAAACAAAATAACTTTGCAGATACATGAAGTCGCCATAGATGAACAATATATTTCAATTCAATTCTCGAGATTTTCAAGAGCAACTTTGATGGAAGCGTATGAAAATATGCGATAATCCTATTAAAAATCTGCATTGACAAGTCGATGCTTAGCCTACGCACATTCCATAGCAATACGGTTCAAATGTCCTGCACAGTGTCACGTCTAGCTACCCTTTTAATGGTATCTGGCATAATTCATGGTTCATACTTAACGAGGTTTAGCTGCATTCTATAATCTCACAGAATTCCTTATCCTCAAGGGAGTATTCCGTCGATCTACTTGAGAAAAGGGTATACAGGCTTTGAATTTCGTTTGAACCGACGTTTGAAAGTTGCTTTCAGTAGTAGGAATAATGTATAGGCGAAAGACTGGATGGCATAACAGCACATAAATGAAATAAACTGAATGAAATGAAAGTTAGATGAATGCAAATCAAAATCCAGCCGTTTTTATCAATTCAAATTTCAGAATATCTGCAAAGGTCTTTACCTTGAAAATATTGTGGTCCTAAGGTGGATGCTGTTGGCTCATAAATAAGAAGACCTTTCTTGCTGCCTTCATCGTAGTCAAAATGATACAAGTAGCGGTACTTTGATGTCATTTACCTATACGTTGGTCTAACTTTATACTCAGACAAATTTGATATTGTTTACAAAGTGGCTGACTGCTTCGTCAACTTGTTTTACTTCCAACACGGGCGGTAGGAATCGCTGAATTTAGAAAAAGCTTTATGGTCGATAAATCGAGTTATTCCTATCCTAATATATCATTCCATTCGTGATATATCGACCTGTTTTCCTTGTGGTGTCTACTTCTCCTTGCGAAGGCGCCATTTTAATCCGATTGATATGATCTCAAGGGCCCTGTAGTAATTATGCCACTCGAGTCTTGGAGGAGTTTCCATTTGAGTGGCATAATTGCGGTAGGGCCCTTGAAGGCATGTCAATCGGATTAAAATGGCACCTTCGCAGGAGAAATAGACACAGAATGAAAACAAGTCGATATATCACGAATGGGATGATATACTAGGAAAGGAACAACTCAATGTATCAACCATATAAAGCTTTTTCCAAATTCAGCGTTTCCTACCGCCCGTGCTTCCAACTACTGTGTTTTTCAATATTTCGTAGATCCTTGCAAGGAACAAACTTGTGAATTCAACAGTAAATGTCTTCGAAGAAGTGATAACAAAGAAGAATGCGTTTGCCAAGTATGTGCAACAAATGACAAATATTCTCCTGTTTGCGGTGATAATGGAAAAACATATGCAACTCAATGTGAATTAAAAAGAGCTTCCTGTGAAAAGAAAAAGAATATACAAATGGTCAAGAAAGAAGCTTGTGGTAGGTTTTCAAATGCCATCTTTCCATGTTTATATGTCTTCTTCATTCATTAAGATGTACGTATCTTTGATGTTATAATGATTAATGTTAATGTCATAATTTTTCTTTTTATTTAGCACCTTTTAGAAGTATATGAGTATGTATTTTTTGCAATAATCATTGCTGTGGTGCTGTCCAATGAATTTGAAGTTTTAAGAAATCGATTCATGCCAGTGATGTTTGTAACAGTGAACTCGTTGAAATAGGAAAAATATTGAAATTTGAAAGAAAGTTACTTGGTAGAAATGACTGAAATCTTTTGCTGAAAACTGAAGTTGCTCCAGCAAGATCTCAATATCTGCCGTGACTTCTTGAGCGCACATTAGCAGAAATCAAGTCTGATCTGGTATTTAAACTTCTGTCAGCCCTTTACTGTTTCCAGACAGTAGTTTTTCTGTTAACAACGTTATTTTTTGATCTCCTATAAAGAATAATGTTTATCGTTGCAGGCATTTCTGAACAATTAGATGTCGTATTTGCTTTGGATGGCTCAAAAGATGTAGATATTAGCACATTCAAGAAAATGAGAGAATTTATGAAAGGATCCCTGGAAACATACAGCATATCGTCAAATGAAACTCGCATTGCATTGATGACATACGGTAATAAACAAATGAAGAATGTAGACCTGCAGGATGGTGTTTACAAGTCAGTTGTTGAGCAAGCGATTGAAGATGCTAAGCGAGTTGGAGGAGAAAGAAGATTGATTGATGCATTGAAGTTTGCAGATATGAAAATGTTTGAGAAGATAGCATCAAGCAGCAGAGACAAACCAGCAGGAAAAGTGTTGATATTAATGATAAGTGGTTCAGATTCACAGATTGATAAAGGAAATGAAATGAAGATGGTTTTGGATGAATTGAAAAGGAAGAAGATCACGTTAGTTGTGATTGGAATTGGAAATAAAGTGAAAGATGAAGATTTGAAGAAGATTGGTAAAGATGGCAATGTTGTGAAAGTAGAAGATGCTGATGATATGAAGGAGGCATTGTCACCAGTATTGGATGCCAGCAGAAAAGCTGCAGGTATTTGAAATTTTAAATCTTTAAAACGTACTTTTGGAGCTTTATTGTGTGAAGTTACTTTTACGTTTGATATGCGAAAGGTGATGAATTCTAGTTTCATAGTGATCATAAAATTTATCTTTTTGAAAGAATGTGCTTCGTTTAAGACACAGAGTTTCATAACAAAGACTTTTGAAAACCTTGTGTATTTTGTTACAATCTGCATGTCATGTTAATTTATCATAGAACTAAGTTTAAGACAAAAGCTACTCAAAAACAATAAAATCATTTTAATGGTATACCGCGGTATGGTATGATAAAAATCGTTTATTCGTAGCGGGACCTGTACAATTGGATCTTGGATTCGTATTTGGCTCGAATGGAAAGAATGCTGATGCTATATTTGCTCAAGAGAAAGAACTTGCCAAGAAGATGATTGAAAAATTTGATATTTCAAAGACAAGCGCGTTAGTAGGAGCTATTGTTTATGATATTAATGCAAGACTTGCTTGGAGGTTTGGAGATCTGACTGATGCTAGATCAACTGTTTACAATATTGATCGGCTACGAAGATTGAGAAATGGCAACAGTGTTTTGAAAGCTCTTGAAATAGCACGCGATGATTTGTTCTCAACAAAGAACGGAGCAAGAAGAGATGTTCCAAAAACAATTATTGTTTTCATTGATAAGACAGAGGCGAGAGATCAACGGTTAGAGGACACATCTAAACAGTTAAAGGACAAAGGCGTAAAGGTAATTGTGATTGCAACTGGCCCAGAAGTGGATAAGAAGGATGTTGCAGGAATAGCAAGCAGTCCAAAGGATTTGATCAAAGCTCTTGATTTGTCTAAATCAATTGAAGATGTGATGTCTCAAGCTGTTGCACAATCCAAACCAGGTAATTTGTTTATTCTGTAGATTTTCCTATAACTTACATATTGATAACGTGGCAGACTGTGATTTTCTCACTTCTTACAGAGGCTTGCTTACTAGAAGGTAAGCCAGATTTTAAAAGGATGCTATAAGATACAGTTAACAGTTGCAAACTGTCCCTTTTTCTTGCTGTAGAATCTTGGGTATGTTATGATTTAATTTGAATTATGCATATACTTGTTTGGATACTTAAAAGTTGGCACATTATCCCGATTGAAGTGAAAATATGTGCTATCTAGTCACCACTACAGTTTCTTTGATGCAAAATACTGGAACACTGGTGGACCGGGTGCGCCAAGAATGTTCAGGCGCTTGAAAAATTGTAGTACCTATGAATCGCACTTTGCTTGATAGCAGAAATAAAACAGTATATTTTTTGTGATTTTTCTCGCAGTTTCATAAGCAAGGAAAATATGGCTAAATTCGACTTTTCAAACTTCATTTAATGCGAATTAGCTGAAAAAGTACCTACGCACTCAACCAAATCAAAACGAATCTCTCAAACATAACGAGGTGCAAGGGCATTTCATCTCTCTCAAAAGGTTATAGGAAATGAATCTTCAAACAAACACTAAAGATTTCTGATCCCATGGCAATAAATGTGAGAACCACAATGGATACCCATGAAATTTTGTACTGCTGTATTGCTCGGCGTGCGAACAATTTGAACAAATATTTTAGGCCCCTTTTTATTAGGCATGTTGCTAACGATGGAATTTCGTAAAGTCGAATTTACATATATTTTCCACACTCATGAAAACACAAGATAAATGCCCATTGGTTAGTCAAATCTTTTCTTGACTACTTCTTGCATGTCAAATGTATTGGAAATTTTAATGTTGCCATTTAGAAAGGCTGCTAAAAGATTGATCTGTTTCTTAATTTGATTTTACTGGGCTGTGTTTATAAATTGATTTTGACTTTTTAGATCCATGCAAGAAACGAGTATGTGAATACTACAGCAAATGCATTAAAAAGAGCGACGAAACAGCAGTATGCAGTTGTCCAGTGTGTTCAAGGAACGACAAATATTCTCCTGTTTGTGGCGATGATGGAAAAACATATGCAAGTCAATGTGAAGTAGAAAGAGCATCATGTGAGATGAAAAAGAACATAAAAACCGTCAAGAAAGAAGCATGTGGTGAGTTAATATGAGATTAACGCCCCAAGCCCGAATCTCAGGGTGGATCCCAGTCCCCTGGTTTGATAAAGGAATCTCACTCATACGTCAAACTGTTTCCGCCATCCCGCCAGTTGTTCTCGTACATGGTGCAAATCAGTCCTCAGAGTTTCTTTCTCCCACCCTCCCTTACATATTTGGTTTCTAGTACATCCAATAATTCCCGTAGTCCCTTCTCTCGGATCGTTCTGGCCAAAAGACCTAGCAAGAGTGTCCTATCGTCTCTGGTCGTCGGTTAGGCCACCAAATATGGTGGCGAAAATTTACAATTTATCAGTCCTTAGGCCCGATATATAACCTTATCATCTAGTTTAGGCCTAAGTCTATATTATTTGTAGTGTAGTTCTTGTGGCTTATTATGAGTCGCCATCTTCAAAGCTTATGTTTACGAAAAGAGGCATGTCTGGTACCCTCGCTGTTGGGACAGAGGACCTGAGGGCAGGAAAAATCCCTGCAGCTGGCCTCACAAGTACCCACTACGGGGGACCAAGAAAGATGCAAAGAAAAAATTCAAAGGAAAAAGAAAAAGAAAAATAACACAATCAGCTGGGGCAACTGATACCTCAGGTACTTCATGGCAGGACAAAATGTACCTCCTATGCTGACCTAGGGGATCTTAAAGTTTCTTAATTGTTTACATATCGAATGCCAGATGCGACCCCAAAAGCTGCCAAACTGTGTCTCTTTTCTTAGTCCTATCTTCAGGACTATCGGTGCAAAGGGGGTTCCGAAATGGTCTCAGGGCGATAGGGGAGTTAATCTGCCGTTTACGGAGTAAATCTGATTTAATGGCTCGAGTCCTAACTCCTAAATTGTTAAGTCGAGGCAGTCTATTTTCTTCTTTTTTCATCAGATTAAGACAATTTTCTGTCTTTTAAAAGTGATTACCGTTTTTTTCAGCTTATAACTTTCTTAAATACATGATAGGTTGTTTTGAATTTTCCTAAAACTGACGGCTGGTTTTGAATGTTTTTGAATTGTGAGAAGAATGTGCTCAATGCTCGAGAAAGTTTGATTGGTAAATCTTGTACTATAAAGGCATTAAAAACTGGATGACCGTCCACACTAGCTGCTTTTTTATGTCCAAAAGTAGACATACATCAGTTTTGTTTGACTACTTTGATATATGTTCTGATGTGAACAGGTTCTGCTAGTGGACACATGACCTATTTATATCTTGGTAATTACTTTAAACTTTAAAGTCTTTTCCGCTTATTTGATTTAAGTTTCTAATCAAAAACCGTACTTTTCAGGTATCTCTGATCAGATAGATGTCATATTTGCTTTGGATGGCTCAAATGATGTAGAAAGCAACACATTCAACAACATGAAAGAATTCATGAAAGGATCTCTAAAAGCATACTACATATCGTCAAATGAAACTCGTATTGCAATGATGACATACGGTAATAAACAAACGAAAAATGTAGACTTGAAGGATGGTGTTTACAAATCAGTTGTTGAGCAAGCGATTGAAGATGTTAAGCGAGTTGGAGGAGAAAGAAGATTGATTGATGCATTGAAGTTTGCAGATATGAAAATGTTTGAGAAGACAGCATCAAGCAGCAGAGACAAAACAGCAGGAAAAGTATTGATATTAATGATGAGTGGTTCAGACTCACAGATTGACAAAGGAAATGAAATGAAGATTGTTTTGGATGAATTGAAAAGGAAGAAGATCTCTTTAGTTGTGATTGGAATTGGAAATAAAGTGAAAGATGAAGATTTGAAGAAGATTGGGAAAGATGGAAATGTTGTGAAAGTGGAAGATGCTGATGATATGAAGAAGGCATTAACGCCGGTATTAGATGCTAGTGGAAAAGCTGCAGGTATTTCAATTATTTCATGGCAGGACGAAATATTGGCGTAAAATTTATTCAACCATTTGCTGTTGTTTTTGTTGTATTGCGGTGCTTCTGCCTTTAAACTTATTTCAATTTAGTCGCTTTCGCTCTGATTTATAGCTGAATAGATTTAATCGCTTTATACGTTTGAAGTATGGTAGTTTTTTGCATACAGCTATTTATGAAGTAGTTTGATCCTTCTTAACTGATTGCTTACAGATCTCAATCTGTTTCTTGTATTTAATTGAAAGGAACCATCGCATTTAAAGTAAGCATAGCGCTTTCAGCTAGAACTAGATACCGTACAAGCAATGTTATAAAGCATAATGTACCTGCAAGTAGTCTGCATGGTTATGGCAGGAATTGCTGATCGATTTTGTCAGGTTTTCTTTTTTGTAAGTTTTCATGGAAGTTTCTGAGGTAAATCTTTTCGTTGTAGAAGGAAGGGTCAGATTTACTGAATTTTCCTCTGTTTTTTAAGTAAATTTGAAAAGGCTTTTCCTTATGTAAGCTAATGTTATAAAGTTCAATTTTATCGTATGTTTGTGTTTTCAATTGCAAACTTCATGAGTAAAATATATTGATGAATCTTACTCCCCTTCTCATCTGATCTACAGCGAAACCTGTGCAGCTAGATCTTGGATTTGTGTTTGGCTCTAATGGAAAGATTGCTGATGCTACATTTGCTCAAGAGAAAGAACTTGCTAAGAAGATGATTGACAAATTTGATATTTCAAGGACAAGCACGTTGGTAGGGGCTATTGTTTATGATAGCAATGCGAGACTTGCTTGGAGGTTGGGAGATTTGACTGATCCTAGATCAACTATTTACAATATTGATCGATTGCAAAGATTGAGAAATGGGAACAATGTTTTGAAAGCTCTTAAAATTGCACGTGACGATCTTTTCTCATTGAAGAACGGAGCAAGAAGAGATGTACCAAAGACATTGATAGTATTCATTGATAAGACAGAGGCCAGAGATCAAAGATTAGAAGACACAGCTAAGCAGTTAAAGGACAAAGGTGTAAAGGTGATTGTGATTGCAGTTGGACCAGAAGTGGATAAGAAGGATATTGCAGGAATATCAACTAGTCCAAAAGATTTGATCAAACCAAGTGATTTGTCAAATTCGATAGAAGATGTGGTTTCTCAGGTTGCTGCACAGTCAAAGCATGGTAATTTTGCTTTCTGTTTGAAATTAATGTTGTTGTGTTTTCATAATGGCAATTAGAAATTAATTGTTGTCTTCTTACATTTCACATATTCAACCCTGTCAAAAATGAGCCAAATTCTAGGATATTTCTAAATTTTGATCCGCAGCCTTTAATTATCCATCTTCCCAACTTACATCTTTAATTATGCTGTGACTTGTTGGGTCTAATTCAAGTTTTGAACAAAACAGGCGGACGGAATTGGAGCAGGGTTGCTCATTAAGGTAAATGCTTTGAATGTCGTTAGATTATCTACAAGCAATTATAGAGTCTTTGCAAACTAAAATGGATTTAGCGGAAGTTTCCTGGAAGTAACGTAGCTTAAGCGTGATATCTACTTATGCCAGCTGGTTTAAATAAGTAATTAGATTGTAAACATATTAGATTTGAAGAACGCGCTATATTGTGTTCTTGTTATTTTAAGGAATGTGTAGTGATCAATATGTGTTTCGTCAATTGATTTTGTTGTGTTCAACTAAGATTTATTTTACATTTCTTCGTAGATCCATGCAAGAAACGAGTATGCGAGTACTATAGTAGATGTGTTTCAAGAAGTGACGGAACTGCAGTTTGTGTTTGTCCAGTATGTTCAAAGAATGACAAAGTCTCTCCTGTTTGTGGAGAGGATGGAAAAACATATGCAAGTCAATGTGAATTAGAAAGAGTAGCATGTGAGATGAAAAAGGACATAGAAACCGTGAAGAAAGAAGAATGTGGTGAGTTATCAAGTTTTATGATTTGCTTTTTATTATTTGCTCTGAAAAACATGTAATCGTTCTGTAGGCGCTAGGTAATAGAGCCCATCCGAAATTGTTTGAGTTGAGTTTTGCTGTGAATTCTTGCAACCAACGTCGTTTCCAAATGCTTGCACAATAGAATCCGTGAATTTTGGAAGTAAAGGGGTTATTTTTGGTCCATTGGGCTTGCTGCTCTTTGTATCAATCCTTGAAAAGTCAAGCGACAATGTACGCAGACGATACAGCGATCTCCTTCTCTTCGGATAGAATTGAAGAGATTGACGTTGTTGTCAATGCAGAACTTGCCTGCCTTGAGAAATGGTTGCAGGGCAATAAGCTTTCCTTGAATGTCGTCAAAACACAAGCCATGATAATTGGTTCAGCCCAAAAGCTGGGGAAGATAAACAAAACGTCAGAAATCATCCCTTGCTTTCAAGTTAATGGGAATGATATCGATCTTGTTCATGAAACGAAATATCTTGGTGTAATGATTGATGAAAATTTGAAATGGGGAAGCCAGGCAAAGTTTCTTCAAAAGAAAGTCTCACGAGCCCTCGGGCTTTTGAAATATGCCAAACAATTTGTCCAAGAAGAGACCCTAAGAAACATGTATTTAAGCATTGTTGAGCCTCATTTGAGCTATTGTTGCTCAGTGTGGGGATGCTGTGGCAATACCAAGCTGAATACCTTGCAAAAATTGCAGAACAGAGCTGCAAGAATTGTCACGAGCAGCCCTTTGGTTTCATCGGCTGCTCCTTTGCTGCAAAGATTAGGATGGCTTTCAGTTGACAGGCTAGTCAACAGAGAAACATCTACCATGGTATATAAGTCCCTAAATGGACTTGCACCCGACAGCCTTTGTCAGATTTTCTCCCGATTATCTGATGGTCACAATCGGGTGTTACGCAACACTAAGTTGGATCTAGCCATACCTCGAATGAGAACAGCTTATGGCCAAAAGTCTTTGCTTTCCGTGGAGCTGATACATGGAACAAACTCCATTCTGATATTAGATTAGCCCCTTCCATCCAGTCATTTAAAACCAAGCTCAAAAGCTCATAATTGATTAGATTCAAGGAAAGCTGGTTTTACATTTTTATTTTTATTTTCCATTTAAGTTTTTGATGAATATATATATTGTACATTTGTAGGTTTAGTTCAATATTGTAATTAGGTTAGTTTTCATTGTAATTAGGTTAGCTTTATTTTTAGTTGCAGGGTACATTGTAAAACAGTTACCTAAACTGAATTGTAACCCTGGGTAAACAATTTTAAAATAAAATAAAATAAAATAAAAATAGAATGAAGGCTATTTTTAGTTTGATTTTGAAACTCTTACAGTCTGATTGAATCTTTAATTTTGAAATGAAATAATCATGCTCACCAAGGTTGGTTGTGTTACTGTTTGATAATAATCTTGTTTACCAAGTAAGTAGTTTATGTAACTATATTTGCTGACTCTCTCAATATTGTCTGTATTATCTCTTCAGGCATATCTGAGCAGCTAGATGTTGTATTTGCTGTGGATGGCTCAAAAGATGTAGGAAGCAAAGCATTCAACAACATGAAACAATTCATCAAAGGATCTCTTAAAGCATACAACATATCTTCAAATGAAACTCGTATTGCAATGATGACATACGGTAATAAACAAACGAAGAATGCAGGCCTGAAGGATGGTGTTTACAAATCAGTTGTTGAGCAAGCGATTGAAGATGCAAAGCAAGTTGGAGGAGAAAGAAGATTGATTGATGCATTGAAGTTTGCAGATATGAAAATGTTTGAGAAGACGGCATCAAACAGCAGAGACGAAACAGCAGGAAAAGTATTGATATTAATGATGAGTGGTTCAGACTCACAGATTGACAAAGGAAATGAAATGAAGATGGTTTTGGATGAATTGAAAAGGAAGAAGATCACGTTAGTTGTGATTGGAATTGGAAATATAGTGAAAGATGAAGATTTGAAGAAAATTGGAAAAGATGGAATCGTTGTGAAAGTGGAAGATACTGATTACATGAAGAAGGTATTGACACCAGTATTGGATGCCAGCGGAAAAGCTGCAGGTATTTGTACTTTAAATTCTAACTGTGGTTTTATTATTAGTTATAAAACTTGAATTTGTTGATCATGGAATGCAGGCATGTTCCTGTGAATTTTTAAAGTTTGTTGACGGAGTTAAATAGAAGTGATCTATCAATATGGCAAAAAAAATACCTACTCATGCTATTGTTCCTCTAGCTAACCCGAGCTAAGCAAAAGGCACCCATGTGTCGAAATCATAAATACAATAGGCTGATTTTTAGCCATGCATATGCAGTTCTCAACCTAGCTATCTATCTCCGTCAGCTTCTTTTAAGGTAGGCCTTAGAAGGGTAAAATGTTTGTGAGACTAAAGTTGCAGTTTCATTAAAACATTCTGATAATGACAGAAAAGTATTGTGAAGAACGGGAAACAAATTGCTCCAGGCTTTGCACTGTAAACCGTTGAATCAACGTTGTTATGCAGCACTAAAAGTCGTTTGTTTTTATAAGAACATATATGGTTTGTGAAAAATGAAATGGTAAAAACAATTTTGAACTGTTGGTTTGATTTATTCACGAGGGAACGTTACTGGAAGCCATTGTGTGACATCTTTAAAACTTACGGTAGCTGTTCGACCGCATGACAAAGAAGGCTTCTTAAATTTCATAGTACATCCTTGCAAAAGTTGCGCTGTTGTTTGTCGCCAGACATATCATGTTAATACCTGATGCAAAATAAGAAAGATGTGATTATTTATTAAGAAATTAAGATCTGGCTGTTTCACAAAGATCTCTTATTCCTAGCGAAACCTATGAAATTCGATCTTGGATTTGTGCTTGGTGCCAATGGAAAGAATGCTGGTAACACATTTGCTCTGGAGAAAGACCTTTCTAAGAGGATACTTGAGAAATTTGAAATATCCAATGGTGGTACATTAGTTGGTACTATTTCCTTTGACAATGATGCGAGGATAGAATGGAGATTTGGAGATGCCATCGACGCCAGGTCGAATGTTGAAAGAATTGATCAATTACGAAGATATGGAAATGGAAACAATGTTTTGAAAGCTCTGGAACTCGCACGAGATGATCTTTTTTCGATAAAGAATGGAGCAAGAAGAGATGTACCAAAGACACTGATTGTATTCATTGATAAGACAGAGATGAGAGATCACAGGCTAGAGGACACAGCTAAGCAATTAAAGGACAAAGGTGTAAAGGTGATCGTGGTTGCAATCGGACCAGAAGTAGATAAGAAGGATGTTGTAGGAATAGCAACTGATGCAAAGGATGTTATTGCATTGCCTGAACCTTCTAAATTTACGGAAGATGTGATTTCAAAAGCTATAGAACAATCAAGACCAGGTAAAAGACTTGTTTTGTTTTAGTGTATTAATACCAGAAATGGAAGTATTAGCAGGGAGACGCAGTTCCACCAAACGCCAAAGAGCGAGAATCATTGCAATTCTAATTTTGCATGTAGATACATGTTTCAAAAACTAATGGTACCTTTAATAATCGTTTGATGAAATAGATTAGAGAACGCTTTAAGAGACATGCTGGAGACTTCATCGAGTTGGAAACATTGGACGTCAAATGAGAGAACAGAATGCTGTGCTGAATCGATAGTGATACTTGTTTTAATGAACCTACAATATTTTCAATATTTTGAAAGATGGAACTTTGTTAGCATATCAGAATATCTTTTCTTCGCAAAGCAGATTTCTGTATTTGATTAAATTTCACTTAGCTTTTGAATTATTTTCATCGATATCTTTGCATCATTTTTTTAGATCCTTGCAAAAAGAAGTTATGCGAATTCTCTAGTAAATGTATCAAGAAAAGTGATGGTAAGGCGGAATGTACTTGCCCGGTGTGCGACAACAGCAAAGATGGATATTCGCCAGTTTGTGGTGGTGATGGGAAAACGTATGCAAATCAGTGTGAATTAAAGAAAGCATCTTGTGAAAAGAATACAGAAATTAAGACTGTGAAGAAGGAAGCCTGTGGTAAGTTTCAACGAGTTTGGGGAAGGGTAGGTATGCTTGGGTGGCTATTTGAGTAATTGTGAAGCTATTATGTAAAATTTCTCACATTTTAGAACGACAAAGGCCACAAAGATTTTTCTTAACTTCCGAGTAAGTCAGAAAGATGTATCCACTCCTTGAAAAATTTCATTTCAAAACTTTTTAAGTCTCCTTGAATAATTTTATCTCCATTGCCTGACTAAGGATTTAATTTAATTTTGAAAATTTTTTCGTGATTTTCAATGGATCATCTTAGTCTCAAATTAGGAATTCCAAAAACTAGCTTCCGTTCTTTGTTGACCTTGCCTAAAATGGTAAGTGATTGGTTCAATTTAATCTGCGTTTCAACGTAAAAGTAAAATGATATTTTCTCAGTTCATGTATTGCTTTTTAACGCTACGGAAAGTGTTGAAATGTAATTATGCTTTCCCTTTAATGATGGGCATGAAAAAGGCAAACTCTAAGTGATAGTGAACTGGCCATCTTTAGCTGGTTTGGGCATATCAAGGAAAACAACGTTTGGCATATTTCTAACTTCAGAAGGAAAGGATGCACGTAAATTTGTGAAAAGGTTATGAAAATTATGTTGAAGCCTCATAAAGATGATGGAAATGAAACATTACATACAAATTGGTTGCAATGCTTTTTATGTAAAATTTTCAAACTATTGATACTTTTTCCTGACTCAACCGATGTTCAACTTTAACTGCTAGTCAGTGTTATTTTCTAATTTTCATCACAATTCAGTCATGCTTAATTGATTTGAAGTTTGATTATTCAATTATTTTATTGTTCTTTTATTTACAATGTATTGTTTGTAATGATAGAAAGTAAGCAATTGCTATTTTACAGGCATCTCTACTGAACTTGACATCATCTATGCATTTGATGGCTCAGAGACTGTCCCTCATAACGTCTTCTCCAAGATGAAAAGTTTTGTGAATGGAGCCTTGAAATCGTACACGATATCTGCCAACAAGACTCTCGTTGGTCTGACAATCCTTGGTGGCATAAGTCCTGTTCGAGCTCTTTCTATCGCGGATGGAACATCAAGTTCAATTGTGGAACAGGCAATTGTTTTCATGGATAAGGTTGGTGGGAAGAGAAATTTGGAGAAAGCACTAGACTCAGCTGCAAATGACTTTATACTGAACAGCAAACGAAAAGGAGTTAGCAAGCTTGTTGTTTTGATTACTACTGGAAAAGACGAGAGCAAAGATGCAGAAAAATTGAAAGCTGTTGGGAAGAAGTTGAAAGATAATGGTATCAAAGTTGCAGTTGTTGCAATTGGTAAAGATGCTGGAAAAGATGATTTGCCAATTTTACCATTCTCTGTCGAAGGTATCATGAGTGTTCCTTCGGTTGATGATTTGAAGAAAGCTATCGATTTTGTTGAGAAGGCTGGAGCTAAAGCTACAGGTAATGTGCTAATTTTTAGTAGCAACTTTGTTTAAAAAATGTTCTGTTTTGGATGACTGCCTAACACACTATTTACCTCTTCATTGATATGATATATTCTCGATTATTTCACTTAAAAAATGTTATGACGATATAATTTCATGATGCTCTTGAATTTTGACTAGAAGCTAGATGGTATCATAAAGAAAGCAGAAACTGCTTGGTTCGGTTGGTATCAACTTTCTAAGGAACGGGAACTGCTTTCTTGCACGATATAACAAAGATTGGCTGAGAAAAAGGTTAATCAAAGATTGATCACGTAACGACAACTGAGGTCCTAACATTTTTTGATTAATTCAATTAGAAAATGTGTGTACTGTGAATTCTTTCTTGTTACCAAACATTGTGATTTATGTTTTTTCATCCCCTTAGGGGAGACATTCTATCCCCTTAGTTACTTGTTTAGGTTTCAAGAAAATTATATGGGTTTTGCTTAATTTTAAGTATTATTTGGAAAAAGTTTTCAAAGTTCATGCTTCTTTTCAACCCGAAGAGTCATGTGTCCTTTTCATTCAATTATCCTCGTGTTAGACTTCGTTCAGGAACCTGCAAAAACTGATCGATGATCCAACAGTTATAGCGGCGTCTTCTTGATGTGAATAAAAGCTTGACTTGAAGAACGCTTTCTTATCTTGTGTCAGATCTTTAGTTCAAAAAACACATTTTTATTATTGCAGCTCCACCAGTACAACTTGACCTCGGCTTTATTTTTGGTTCAAATGGAAAGAACGCTGAGGCAACTTTTGCTGCTGAGAAAGAGCTTGCGAAGAAGATGGTGGAGAAATATGACATATCAAATTCAGCTACATTGACCGGTATTATTTTATATGACAGCGATGCAAGGGTTCGATGGAGGTTTGGCCATGTCATTGACGCAAGTTCGACTGTTATTAGAATTGGTCAATTGCAAAGATATAGAAATGGAAACAATATCTTGAAAGCTCTTGAACTTGCACGAGATGATCTCTTCTCAATAAAGTACGGAGCAAGAAGAGATGTTCCAAAGACACTGATTGTATTCATTGACAAGACAGTGGCTAGAGATAAAAGATTAGAGGACACAGCTAAGCAGCTAAAGGACAACGGTGTAAAGGTGATTGTGATTGCAATGGGACCAGAAGTGGACAAGAAGGATGTTGGGGGAATAGCAAGCAGTCCAAACGATGTTATTTTATTGCCTGATCCTTCTAAAGCAACAGGAGATGTTGTTTCCAACGCCGTTGCAAAGTCATTGCCAGGTAAAAAGCAGCTTTTGTATGCCTGAAAATTTTTGCAAAACAAACGCCGCTTGGAAATTGAGTAATGTGAAATGAATAATAAAATATCAAAATGAATGCTTGAGATCTTAGTACGACAGGAACAGTTAATTTGAAACTTAAGGACTGATATTTCTTTAGAACTGATATTGATTTAGAAACTAGCTGTTAACGCAGTTAAGTAAGTGCTGCTCATAGCGTTAGTCAAAATAACATTCCGCAGATTGTTAAAAGAATAAATGTCAGAGCGGACGTTTTGGAGCATGTGTTTGAAACCAAGGTAAATTGCAGCTGTTTGAAGTACAACAATTAAAACAACTACGAGAACTGTTTGTAAATTTCAAGACTGCATTACACGACTATAATACTAGCTAAAACGTAATTTGATATTAATCTCAATTCAAGTCTTCAATTGCAATTTTAAGACTCAGTTAATCAATGTCAGTTCATTTTGTACATTCTTGGACTGCAAGGCTATGTTTTCCCCAGGTGGTACCTCAAATAGTATATGATGTTCTCATTTGGCCATAGATCAACACTGGCATTTTGAAGTAAAAATAGTTTATGATGCTTTAGAAGTAATACAGTAGCTTTGATCATTCCTTCGTAATTAGCTCAGAATGTCAATTATCTGCTTCCATCTGCATTAATCAGCCTCTTCAATAATATTCAAACAACTTGATACATGATGGCAATACACAAAGTGTTCCCTTTTCAATTCTGTGTCAAATAACAGGTTTTGTATTATGCCTCAAATGAAAACAAGTCTTGAGGGTATATGATGCACAACAGTTGGCCATATTCTTCAAAAGTACATCTGGTAACAGTTTGTATCAACGTTAAAAGGTCACAAGGTGTGAAGAATGGTCACAGAAGCAATGCTGATCCAATGCTTTTTGGTCTTTGTAAGAATGTGCATCCAGCAATTTATGCTGTGTTGGTCTTTGGATGTCAATGGTTAAAGAAGCAAATACTGATCCAATGCTCTGCAAACAGTTACGGGAATGTGAATTGTTAATATGTTGCTAATCCAATGCTGTGTTAATCTTTACATGAGCTGTTACAAATTAATAAGTTACCTTTCATTTCTGCAACAAAATGTACATGAGATATTAAGCTTTTGTGTATGAAATATATATGTGCATGGTCACATGGCAACATTAAAGGGACCTTTGTAACGAGCATGGTTTGTGAATACACCATTTGTGGTCTTTTCGTTGTCGCCATTTTTACAGTCCACAAAAATGACCACCAATAAAAAGATGGCATATGCAAGGTATGGTGGTTGAAAAGGCCGATTTAGGTACCTAAGAAGATAACAGAAATATACTGCCAAAACATTTGTGCTAAAGGAAGGGAAAAAATAATCAAGAAGCCAATCAAAACTCTTTCAGGTGCAAAGAATCATGGTTGAAAGATTCTTCCAATTATCTTTTTGTGCAATGCTCTCTTGTGATTTTCTATGCAATGGGAAATTATCTCTTCTGTTCTGAAACAATTCATGGCACATTTATGCACCAGATGTTTGCAGTTTTCAAAGCAAAAAGAAAACTACTGTTCTAAAGTGCAACAATACTCTACTAAAAGATGAATTCTTACCTATTCTAATCAAATACATAAAACCCTGAGTTAGGATTGTGAATAATAGATACCATGTACCCATCTAATAAGAAAATTGCATGGTTGTTATCCGTGAAAACATTTTCAAGTGCTGTATGCAAAGGAATGAATGGTGAATCATTATCATCTTGTGTATTACTACAGTGAATTGCCTTGACAAATATTTCCAAAAGTAATTGAGCATCCTGAATGATCAGATTCGTTTAATTTGCTGTTTGTTTCAGTTGGTTTTGAATGGTTTGGAAGTAGTAGCTTTCACTGTTTATCACCACAATGGGTGATTTATTTTTCTTTCCACAATGGGAAAGACACTGTTGTTGGATGCCTCAGTGGGCATTTCCGATATATTTGCTTTTATTGCTACAAGTGGCAATACCAAAATAGGTTTATACGTTTCATTTGTTGCCACAAAGGGCAGGTCATTGCTGTTTATTTGTGAAAGCGTAAGAAACGCGCTTAGGCCTTCGTTGATGAAATCTTCCTGTGGAGCCTATCCGCTGCAGAACAATAAATTGTCAACACAGCAGAGAGGATAAAAAGAAATCCTCTCATATTTACTATGAAATGAGATTTTAAAAAATTATTTGATACGTACCAGAGTCAGTGAAAATCCCCTTCTTCTTCTCGCAATGAACGTGAGCCAACTTCTTGGGCAGTCAGCAAAGCAAGCAGGATGCCAGAAATTCTGTTGTTGCTGTTGTTTGTTTTTGCATCCATACGTGGAGATCGACACAGGAATTTCAATCAACCCGTCTAAATTCTGCTACGCGCATGCGCTTAAGCAGCAATAAATACTCAGTGGCGTATCAGTCTGAGATGCATAAACCGTTGATATTATGCAAATTTCGAGTTCCTTGAAAATGAACATTTCCTCATATTGTTTTCCTTACATCAAAGATAGCGAAATCTTTTTATGAGACGTTGCATTGTGCTAATATTTTTTTTCAGTGAGGGTTTTGCATCATACTTTTGTTTGTCATTTTCATCCAATTTTATTCCCCAACCTATGTGAAATTTTTGTTTCAAAATTAAATGTTTTCCCAGAACTCAAAATGTTGGTTTTTCTCATAGATCCATGCAAAAAGAAGTTGTGTGAATTCTACAGCAAGTGTATCAAGAAAAGTGACGGTGAAGGTGAATGTGCATGTCCTGTCTGCAATAGCAACGAAGAATATTCTCCTGTTTGTGGTGACGATGGGAAGACATATGCAAGCCAATGTGAGCTAGAGAAGGAATCTTGTGGGAAGAAGAGGGATACCAAGACGGCTAAGAAGGAAGCCTGTGGTAAGTACCGATACATTGTTGATTTGAAGATGGTATTTTGCTGATGGACTAGGACAGCGAGTCTTTGGCAGCATTCAAAAACTCAATGGTCTGCTCGCTAGGTTCACCGTTGTTTCTGTTTGGACACAATGCAATGCTTCTTTCGACCATGATACAATGCTAGGATTTTCAGGGGTGCTACTTTATATAAAGGTTCTCTGTAATACTAAAACATTGCAGTAGCTGTCAATGTTTCTGTTGTTCAAATTTCAGTACATCTGGTGCATTAGTTCTACAATTCCCTGCTGGGGAAGGTTACTTTTTATGGGCCAATGCTATTTTGTTAACTAATATTCGCGTTGTTTATTCCTCTAAATTGCGAAATATCTCAATTATGTGATTACAAAACTGGTCTAGGTTTGTTGAATTGGAACTTCTTATCAAAGAGTCAACATTGTGTTCTCCTTCACTCCGTGTAGCTATCTCAGCTAACCAAGTGAGCTAACTGATCATCGGTGGGGATAATCATTACTTCAAAGACTTTTTTGGGTGGTATAGTTAAAAACGAGGGATATTTTGCAGAGAACTTTTGAATGTTGAACTTAGTTCATTCACACTACTGCACTGTTCAGTTTTAATATTGTCGTCTAATTTTGATGTTACCACACGAACAAGGCGTATTTGCATTTCAATTAACTGTTAAGGAGGGGCGTAAAATGCAAGTATACGAATGCAAAATTTCTGTATTTGAAAAATATTCGATGGTAATTTCTAAACAAGGAAAAAATGTTATTTCAAACAGAAAATCTATGGATTTGATTTGACCCGAAATATTCATTCAAAGGAGGCTTTCATCATTTCATGACTTCCTGTAATTAGCCTCATTATCAGCTTCATCAAACTAGTTTATAATGACAATATTTTATCTTAAAGCTGGAATCAGAACTTCAAAATCCTTTTCTACATGAAAATGAGATAGAGTTTGGCTTGTTTTACAGGTATCTCAGCTCAACTCGACATGATTTATGCGCTTGATGGATCAGAAACAGTTGCCCAAAAGTCGTTCTCTGAGATGAAAAATTTTGTAAAAGGAGCTTTGAAGTCATACACAATATCACAAAACAAAACTAATGTCGGACTGACTGTCTATGGTGGCATCAATCCGGTTCGAGCTCTTTCTATTAAGGATGGAACATCAATGTCTACCGTGGAGCAGTCTCTTCCTTTCATAGATAAAGTTGGTGGGAAGAGAAATTTCGAGAAAGCACTAGACTCAGTTGCAAATGACTTTATACTGAACAGCAAACGAAAAGGAGTTAGCAAGCTTGTTGTTTTGATTACAACTGGAAAAGACGAGAGCAAAGATGTAGAGAAATTGAAAGCTGTTGGGAAGAAGTTGAAAGATAATGGTATCAAAGTTGCAGTTGTTGCAATTGGTAAAGATGCTGGAAAAGATGATTTGCCAATTTTACCATTCTCTGTTGAAGGTGTCATGAGTGTACCTTCAGTTGATGATTTGAAGAAAGCTGTCGATTTTGTTGAGAAAGCTGGAGCTAAAGCTACAGGTAATGTATTGAGTTCCAGTGGCAACTTTGTTTTCTGTTTTGGTTGATAGCTTAATACACCATTTAATTCTTTATCGATATGATATGTTCTCGAATATTTCTCTTATAAAATTCTATGACGGGATGATTCCATGCTACCATTGAATTTTGACTACAAGCTTAAACTAAGGAAAGCATAGGTTTGCAGTATCAATTTTGTAAGGAACGGGAACTGCTTTCATGCATTTCATCCTAAAGACTGGCTAGGAAAACATTAAACGTAGACTGAGCGCGTAACAACTATACTGATTCCAACGAGTACATAGGTCGTAACACTTTTAGATTATTTAATTGGAAAATGTGTGTATTGTGAATTCTTTCTTGTTACAAAACATTGTGATTTCTGTTTTTTTAAAGGCAGTCTGTCCCTTTGACAATTTGTTTAAGCTTCAAGAAATTGGATAGATTTTGCTTAAATTTGAACATTATTTAGGAAAATTTGACAAACGTCATGCTTCTTTTCAACCTGAGGAATCGTGTGTCCTTTTCATTTAATTATCCTCGTGATAGACTTCGTTTAGGAACCTGTAAAACTGATCGATGATCCAAAAGTTAGAACGAAGCCTTCTTGAGGTGAATGAAAGCTTGAATTGAAGAACGCTGTCTTATCTTGTGTCAGATCTTTATCAAAAAAAACAAATTTTTATTTTTGCAGCGCCACCAGTACAACTTGACCTCGGCTTTATTTTGGGTTCAAATGGAAGGAACGATGAGGCAACTTTTGCTGCTGAGAAAGAGTTTGCCAAGAAGATGGTGGAGAAATATGACATATCAAATTCAGCTACATTGACTGGTATTGTTTTATATGACAGCGATGCATGGGTTCGATGGAGGTTTGGGCATGTCACTGACGCAAGTTCGACTGTTATTAGAATTGGTCGATTGCAAAGATATAGAAATGGAAACAATATTTTGAAAGCTCTTGAACTTGCACGAGACGATCTCTTCACAAGAAAGTACGGAGCAAGAAGAGATGTACCAAAGGCACTGATTGTATTCATTGACAAGACAATGGCTAGAGATCAAAGATTAGAGGACACAGCTAAGCAGCTTAAGGGCAACGGTGTAAAGGTGATTGTGATTGCAATGGGATCAGAAGTGGACAAGAAGGATGTTGTGGGAATAGCAAGCAGTCCAAATGATGTTATTCTATTGCCGGATCCTTCTAAAGCAACAGGAGATGTTGTTTCAAACGCCGTTGCAAAGTCATTGCCAGGTAAAAAAGAGCTTTTGTATGCCTGAGAACTTTTGCAAACAAACGCCGCTTGGAAATTGAATAATGTGAAATGAATGATAAAATATCAAAATGAATGCTTGAGACCTTAGTACACCAGGAACAGTTAATTTGAAACTTAAGGACTGATATTTCTTTAGAACTGATATTGATTTAGAAATAAATACTCAGTGGCGATTGAATCTGAGATGCTTAAACCGTTGATATTATCCAAATTTCGAGTTCCTTGAAACTGACCATTTTTTCATATTGTTTGCCTTAATTCAAAGATAGCGAAATATTTTTGGGAGACGTTGCATTGTGGTAATATTTTGTAGTGAGGATTTTGCATTAGACTTTTGTTTGTCATTTTCATCCAATTTTATCCCCCAGCCTATGTGAAATTTTTGTTTAGAAGCAAATAGTTTGTCAGAATTCAAATTTTTTTCTCTCATAGATCCATGCAAAAAGAAGTTGTGTGAGTTCTACAGCAAGTGTGTCAAGAAAACTGACGGTGAAGCTGAATGTGCATGTCCTGTCTGCAATAGCAAAGAAGAATATTCTCCTGTTTGTGGTGACGATGGGAAGACATATGCAAGCCAATGTGAGCTAGAGAAGGAATCCTGTGGGAAGAAGAGGGATATCAAGACAGCTAAGAAGGAGGCATGTGGTAAGTACCGATACATCGTTGAATTCAAAATGGTATTTTGCTGACGGGCTAGGTATAGTAGATGCTTTTAAAATCACCTTTTAAATTCTGTTGTCTGCTCGCTAGCTTTGCCGTTGTTTCTGTTTGAATGCGATGCAATGCTTCTTTCGAACATGATGCAATGCTACGATATTCAGGGGTGCTACTTTATATAAAGGTTCTCTGTAATACTAAAACATTGCAGTAGCTGTCAATGTTTCTGTTGTTCAGATTTCAGTACGTCTGATGCATTAATTCTACAGTTCCCTGCCGGGGAATATACTGCTTAGAGGCCAATGATATCATGTTATCCCTATTACTACCGGGCTTTTTCGACCATCATAGTACCGGGGGGGGGGGGCACAAAGTGCCCCCCTCCGTAACTTCGCCAATATTGCAGATATGAGGATGAAACTCAGTACAATGGTGTATAGTAACAAAATCTACACAATAGGCTACTTTTTTAATTCTTCATTTCATCCATGACGTCACAATGACGTCATAATTGAGGAAAATTTCACTTTTTGGTTACTATTAACAATATTGGCAATATTTAAGTTCTTAGTTGATAGTTTCTTTCATACTGCTACTAGGATGTATCCCAAAGCATCATTGAATAAAAATTGGCAATGAAATGTCAATTTAAGCTCATTGTTTATATCATATATTCATCATTTATTTGCATCAGTTTGTCATTGTTTCATTTAAACCCCTAATTACTGATGAAAATTCTCTAAAATGCCTTAAAATTGTTCATAACAATTAATAGAACCAATTGTGACCATTTAAAGTTATCTAATACATTTGTTATTATATATATGACGTCATAAACTTTGATGACGTCATGAACGTTAAATTTGCTGACGTCATCAAAAATGGATAAAACTATACATCATCTGAAAGCTCTCATCGAGAGCTATCGAATGGTGGTATTCTCGATGTTCTACGACCATCGGTGTTAAAACTGGACTCGCTTCTTTAATTGTCTGGCTGACCATGTGTTGAAAAGAGGTTGGTCACGTGATCAGTATCTACCATTTTGAAAAAAAATTACAAATTTTGATTAGTCCATGAACTTTTAGGAAAAGTCGCAAAGTTTCAGCTCTTTATCTTTTGAACTGACGACACTACATCAAATAAACTTTGCCGCGG
>REGL01000587.1:21132-34695 GCA_004194395.1 Aurelia aurita complex sp. Pacific | reverse complement strand
CCCAAAATGATGTATTATTGTTTGATTGCTTACATGTCCATAACCAATGAACCGATTTTCAAAAGCTTTGTTTTATTTGACTGCCGAGAGGCTAAATTGTGTTTTAAGATGTTGGCTGTGATTTTACCACGGCTTCTTCATGTCGAAAAGAAGATCGATAAACCTGCTCAAATTCAAGCCTTAGATAGCATGAAAAAGAAACGGCCTTCTTTGCCAGTCAACATTTTATATGTGACGCAAAAGGCTGAACTTGTATGTCGTTCATAGAATATATGGCGTTCAGAGAATACCAATTCAGTTAATACTGAACTGAGTTCAGAAATACAAATACGAGTGCAGCCTTTTGTATCACATCTAAAATGTTCACTGGAAAAATAGGCCGTTTCTTTCTCGTGCCATCCAAGGCTTGAATTTGAGCAGGTTTATCGATCTTCTTTTCAACATGAAAACGCCGTGGTAAAATCACAGCCAACATCTTAAAACACAATTTAGCCTCTCGGCAGTCAAATAAAACAAAGCTTTTGAAAATCGGTTCATTGGTTATGGACATGTAAGCAATCAAACAATAATACATCATTTTGGGTATATATATATATATGTATGTATGCTCGTATCAAAATTAATGTGTGAAAGTTGTGGGAGCCAAGACATATTCTTTCGCATCGCCAAGTAACATTACAATGAGTTTGATTTCTAACTGGATTTTTTAAAGTTTCCTCTTTCAACAGCAAAACCAGTAAAACTGGACCTTGGTATTATCTTTGGCTCAAATGGAAAGAACGCCCCTTCAACGTTCGCAGCTGAAAAGGAACTAGCCAAGAAGATGATTGAGAAATATGTGATATCAAGTTCAGCTGCATTGATCGGTGCTATTTCCTATGACAAGGATGCAAGGGTAGAGTGGAGATTTGGAGATGTTATTGACGCCAAGTCGACTCTTGATAGAATTGATCGATTGCAAAGATTGAGAAATGGAAACAATATTTTGAAAGCTCTTGAACTTGCACGAGATGATCTCTTATCAATAAAGAATGGAGCAAGAAGAGATGTACCTAAGACACTGATTGTATTTATTGACAAGACAGAGGTCAGAGATAAACGGTTAGAGGACATAGGTAAGCAGCTAAAGGACAAAGATGTAAAGGTGATTGTGATTGCAATGGGCCCAGAAGTGGATCAGAAGGATATTGCCGGAATAGCAGTCACTCCAAAGGATGTTATTTCATTGCCTGATCCTTCTAAATCAACAGAAGATGTGATATCAAAGGCCGTTGCACAGTCCTTGCCAGGTAAAACATATGTTTTTGTTTGCTAAAACTTTGTTATGGCTTAAGATCTTTGATAAAATAAACGTTTCTTACAATTTGATTCATAACGAATTTAGTTGTGGTTGAAGACCAATAAATATGGCAGTGAATCTATCACCCTACTAGAAGCAGTTGATTTGCAACAAGAAGCACATAACTGATATCGATTGTGAGATGCAGGAACCTTCAGTGTCACTGAAAGATACACATTTCATCATATCGTTATTGAATAATGGAACGAAATTTTGGGGAGCAGCTGTAAGGCAATTTGGAGTTATGATTGGTTGAACAGATTTATGTTAGACAAGTATTTGCAGTTTCTCATCTGTTTTTAAAGCTGAATTTTCCTATCAGAAAAAATAAAGAAGTGCACTATTGACGCATTTATTTACATAGAAAGAAAATTTTATGTCTTCCCTCGACTTCTCTTTCATAGATCCATGCAGAAAGAAATTGTGTGAATTCTATAGCAAGTGTCTCAAGAGAAATGATGGTAGGGGAGAATGTGTCTGTCCTGTCTGTAATGACAAAGACAAGTATTCCCCAGTTTGTGGTGACAACGGGAAGACATATGCAAGCCAATGTGAGCTAGAGAAGGAATCCTGTGCAAAGAAAAGGGATATCAAGACGGCTAGGAAAATGGCCTGTGGTAAGTGTCAATACTTTTTTATATCAGCAATGATATGTCCTTTTAACTTTTCTGCCAGTCGAATGAACCAAAACATGAGCCGCGAGCATGATAATGGTTTCAAAGAGTTTTTGTGTGGTACAATTTGAAATTGAAATCTTAACTCAGGCACAATACTTATTTATTTTATCATTGATATTGGAATTCCACAACTTATTTGTATTCATATTTACTGTTAAATATAATCGTAAAGTTCAATCTATACGTGAGTGAAATTTTTGTTGTTAGTATTCATGTGAGAAAATTTCAGGTAGTTTTCGTGTCTAATCCAAAAGACTTTTTATTGTTGTCAAACAATAAAAAAGGACTATGGATTTACTTTTTGCAAAAACTTTTTCGTTGAAGAAAAATGATAGTTTTTATGCTTTCCTTTTTCTTACCACATTTTGAATTTCGTGTTAACAGTTGCTACAAACAATATTCTATTTTCGAAGCATGTTATTTTAAAGCTGAGAGTCAACATCCTAATCAATATAAAAATGAGGGGAATGTTTGCAAAGGTGTAATTTTCTCTTTTTTTAGGTATTTCAGCCGAACTCGACATCATCTACTTGCTTGATGGCTCAGAGACTGTTGCCCAAAAGGCCTTCTCTGAGACGAAACGCTTTGTAAAGGGAGCGCTAAAATCATACACAATATCACCCAAGGAAACTCATGTCGGAATAACAGTGTATGGTGGCAGGAATCCTGTTCGCAGCTTATCTGTTAAGGATGGAACATCAATGTCCATCGTAGAGCAGCCTCTTGCGTTCATGGGTAAAATTGGCGGGAGCAGAAATTTGGAGAAGGCACTTGAATCAGCAGCCGATGACTTTATAACGAATAGAAAACGAAAAGGAGTTAACAAGCTTGTTGTTTTGATTACAACTGGAAAAGACGAGAGCAAAGATGTAGAGAAATTGAAAGCTGTTGGGAAGAAGTTGAAAGATAATGGTATCAAAGTTGCAGTTGTTGCAATTGGTAAAGATGCTGGAAAAGATGATTTGCCAATTTTACCATTCTCTGTCGAAGGTGTCATGAGTGTTCCTTCGGTTGATGATTTGAAGAAAGCTATCGATTTTGCTGAGAAAGCTGGAGCCAAAGCCACTGGTAATGTATTAATATCTAGCAACGAATTTTTTTTGAAAATGTCTTGTTTTGGAAGACAATTTTATAAACTCAATGCTCGCAAGTCATTTTATTAATTAATTTATTCATTTTAAAATTCTTTACCCAAGGTTACAATTTAGTTTAAGTAACTGTTTTACAATGTACCCTGCAACTAAAAACTAAGCTAACCTAATTACAATATTAGTTTAAACCAACAAATGTACAATATTCATTACAAACTTAAATAGAAAGGAAAGATAAAAATGTAAATCCAGCTTTCCTTGAATTAATCAATTATGAGCTTTTGGGCTTGGCTTTAAATGACTGGATTGAAGGGGCTAATTTGATATCAGAATGGAGTTTGCTCCATGTATCAGCTCAGCGGAAAGCAAATGACTTTTGACCTTAAGCGGAGCTTTGTGCTGCGTAAGACCCGATTGTGAACAACAGATAATCGGGAGAAAATCTGACAAAGGTTGTCGGGTGCAAGTCTATTTAGGGACTTATATACCATGGTAGATGGTTCTCTATGGACTAGTCAGTCAACTGAAAGCCATCCTAATCTTTGCAACAAAGAGCCGATGAATGAAAAGGGCTGCTCGTGACAATTCTTGCAGCTCTGTTCTGCAATTTTTGCAAGGTATTCAGCTTGGTATCGCCACAGCATCCCCACACTGATCAACAATAGCTCAAGTGGGGCTCAACAATACTTAAAAATACATGTTCCTTAGGGTTTCTTCTTGGATAAATTGCTTGGCATATTTCAAAAGCCCAAGGGCTCTTGAGATTTTCTTTTGGAGGAAATTTGCTTGGATTCCCGATCTCAACTTTCATCAATCATTACACCAAGATATTTAGTTTCATAAACAAGATCGATATAATTCCCATCAATGATGACTGAATGATGAAAAGATGATTCAGCGTTGTGCCAAGTCCATTCCTATTAGTGGCATTCTGAAGTTGAGCCGACGTAATGATCAAACATAGTTTGTACAAAGTTGGCTTCAATATAGACATAGATGGATATATAATCTCTGTGTTGTCATTATGTAAAGCTTATTATTTATCAAATCCGTTGCATGAATTATGACTTTCATTTTATGTTTGCGTTCTGTAAATTGCTGGGTATTGATAATAACTATTGTGTCTTTGAACCAAAAATCAAATAGATATTAAATGAATATTTAGGTAAGGCACATTTTGTCTTTATATCAAATTGATTTAGCAACTGAAATGCCCTTTTGCTTAAAGGTTTTTTGTAAGTAATGAACGTTTAAAGACACACACATTGCTCCCTTAGAAAAGAGCTTCTAATCAAAATTAGTTAAAACTATAAAATTATGTATGTAAATAAATATCCGAAACGTTGTGGAAGCTAAGATATATACTATCACCTCGCCAACAAAATTACAATGAGTTTGGTTTTTAGTTGACTTTTTTAATGTTTCCTTTTTCAAAAGTGAAACCAACAACGCTGGACCTTGGTATTATCTTTGGCTCAAATGGAAAGAACGCCCCTTCAACTTTCGCAGCTGAAAAGGAACTAGCCAAGAAGATGATTGAGAAATATGTGATATCAAGTTCAGCTGCATTGATCGGTGCTATTTCCTATGCCAATGATGCAAGGGTAGAGTGGAGATTTGGAGATGTCATTGACGCCAAGTCGACTCTTGATAACATTGATCGATTGCAAAGATTGAGAAATGGAAACAATATTTTGAAAGCTCTTGAACTTGCACGAGATGATCTCTTCTCAACGAAGAATGGAGCAAGAAGAGATGTACCAAAGACACTAATTGTATTCACTGATAAGACCGACTTGAGAGATCAAAGGCTAGATGACACAGCAAGGCAGTTAAAGGCAAAAGGTGTAAAGGTGATTGTGATTGCAATGGGACCAGAAGTGGTTAAGAAGAATGTTGCAGGACTAGCAAGCAGTCCAAAGGATATTATTTCATCACCCGATCCTTCGAAATCAACGGAAGATTTGATTTCAAAAGCCATTGCACAGTCCTTGCCAGGTAAATGACATTTTCCTGAATTCCAAGGTCAATTTCTTTTGCTATTCAAGAATTTGAAGCAGTTTCATGGAAACATTTTTACCACCGTTTCTTTATTACAATTCCTATGAGACCTTACTTCAAACATACGTTTCCCTGAAGATTTGCAAAGTTTCTTTTGTTGAATTGGATATGTAGACCTTCTGAGCCCTTTTTGAGTCACCGAATGTGTTAAGTACCCGAGAACAAAAATTCTCAGAATATTTTGACAATCATTATGGATTTGTATAAAGTCTCGGTAGGACTCTATTAAATATGAAATAGAGATTTGTTAACTCAAAATTATATAGTGCAACTATTTGATTTTGATAATTTGCCGATTTTTTCATAAGAAATCCATTTGATGCAGAATTTAATAACTTACTTGAATTATGCTAGATTGTTTTATTGGACCTTTAAAATTGTCAAGTAGCGTCAGAAATATTTTGTTTTGAGTACTTATTGAGTCTTCGAACTTTATGTTTTTTGCCCTAGACGTATATTAATGATTCTCTTTGCCGATCACGATTGTTTTTAGATCCATGCAAAGAGAAGTTATGTGAATTCCACAGTAATTGTATTAAGAAAAGTGATGGCAAAGTAGATTGTGCTTGCCCTGTCTGCGGTAACAAAGAGAAATATTCTCCAGTTTGTGGTGATGACGGGAAAACATATGCAAGTCAATGTGAACTTGAGAAAACATCTTGTGACAAGAAATATCAAATAAAAACTGTCAAGGAAACAGCCTGTGGTAAGTTCTGACCGTAACAAAATCTGTACAGAATTGTTAGGTTATAGGTTTTAGTCAACTAACCCAAAAGCAGTTGATTGGGATCACCAATAATTGAATTTGATTTGTGATATTTTTTTGGTCTCTTGTGTTTATAGAGTTAGCAATAAGCAAAATTCCACTTTTCACAAAAGACACAATCATAGCAGAAACTAATGTTGGTGCAAAAAATCGATAGCATGTCAACCATATTAACATCCACAGCAAACACACATGCGGACTTTCTTATAATGGAAACAAGCACTGATACTCTGGACCGGGTTGTTCAAACCACGATTGGCGCTAATCTTGGGGATTAAAATCCATAATTCTGTAGTCATTAGCCTAATCCTGTATTAGCTTTATACCAGTTTGTGAACAACCGGGCCCTGAAGTAGAAATGAATACTTGGATTCCTTTGTTTGACGATCAGGACCAACACATAATGGTCTTGGTGTTCATTTATTCATTTTATTTCAAATTCTTTATGGTACACTGTGGCCCCATCAACCAAGAATGNTGTGAACTTGAGAAAACATCTTGTGACAAGAAATATCAAATAAAAACTGTCAAGGAAACAGCCTGTGGTAAGTTCTGACCGTAACAAAATCTGTACAGAATTGTTAGGTTATAGGTTTTAGTCCACTCACCCAAAAGCAGTTGATTGGGATCACCAATAATTGAATTTGATTTGTGATATTTTTTTGGTCTCTTGTGTTTATAGAGTTAGCAATAAGCAAATTCCACTTTTCACAAAAGACACAATCTTAGCAGAAACTAACGTTGCTGCAAGAAATCGATAGCATGTCAACCATATCAACATCCACAGCAAACACACCTGCGGACATCTTTATAATAGAAACAAGCACTGATACTCTGGACCGGGTTGTTCAAACCACGAATGGTGCTAATCTTGGATTAAAAGCATTATTCTGTAGTCATTAGCCTAATCCAGTATTTGCTTTATACCTGTTTTGAACAACCGGGCCCTGCAATAGAAATGAATACTTGGATTCCTTTGTTTGACGATCAGGACCAACACATAATGGTCTTGGTGTTCATTCATTCATTTCATTTCAAATTCTTTATGGTACACTGTGGCCCCATCAGCCAAGAATGGATACTTTTTCAAGGGGCCGTGGCAAATCCTAATTACAATGTTACTGAAATAAAGAAGGAATATTTACAATGTTGACTTAGAATAAGGGAAGAGGAAAATTAACAGCTATTTCATACGCAGTTAAAGGTAGCCCGAGTGGGGGCTAGATTGACCTCGTGTTCTAATTTATTCCAGACCTTTGATCCACGGAACGAAAACGCTTCTTGGTTATTGCTCGTTTTCATTCGTGGAGCAAGCAAATCCCAGGGGGGGGGGGGTACTCGTATTGTGGCCTTACAGGAAGGTCCAGTCGGTTGGAGGGTCTTGCCGAATGGTTACCAAATGGCCGTGTTTGTAAAACACATGCTACTAATTAGAGGTATTTTTTGGTCCCTTGCCCGTAATGATATTTCAACCTTGCCCATAATGTACGCTCCTCCACAGAGCAATATTATCGAATTTCCATACAGGCAAATAGTTGCCGTAATGTTCATCAATGAATTTCGAAGTTCTTTGGCTCTGTTTTATAAGTTTTACATTTAAGTTAGCATATAAATCATGCCTTATCAAACTTGGTAGAAAATTGTAGTTTGTGGCTGCTACCAGTTGATCAAATTTTTGGTCCACGAACTATCATTTGTGGGTTTTTGTACAAATATACTGCCATTTGAGGATAATTCTTAAAAATTTTCGCTTGGGCTCCATTTAACCCTGACTAGACCCTCGCGTTAGGCCATAATGGGAGTACTCCCAAGGGAGCAAACCATTCTCTGAATTTGTTAAATTTAGATTCTCCCCAGTGTTGTTTTTTTATAGTTTTGGTATAGCTTGGATTTGTACAGCATGAAAGCATTTCACTTCTCAGCATCTCCTCATTCATTGTAACTTCCCAGCTGAAAAACATTCATCTTGTTCAATATAGAACTTTCATCATAATTACGTCTTACACGTTTTATACCGCACTATCAAAATCCTTCTTTATAGGGGTCTCAGCTGAACTGGACGTCATCTACGCGCTTGATGGATCAGAAAACGTTGCTCAAAAGGCATTCTCCGAAATGAAATGCTTTGTAAAAGGGTCTTTGAAATCGTACACAGTATCACATAACAAGACCCTTGTCGGGCTGATAACCTATGGTGGTATGAATCCTGTTCGAGCACTTTCTGTTAAAGATGGAGCATCAGTGTCTACCGTGGAGCAGTCTCTTCCTTTTATGGGTACAGTTGGTGGAAAGAGAAACATCGAGAAGGCTCTTGATTCAGCAGCCAATGATTTTATTACGAATAGTAAGCGAAAAGGGGCCAGCAAGCTTGTTGTTTTGATTACAACTGGAAAAGACGATAGCAAAGATGTAGAGAAATTGAAAGCTGTTGGGAAGAAGTTGAAAGATAATGGTATCAAAGTTGCAGTTGTTGCAATTGGTAAAGATGCTGGGAAAGATGATCTGCCAATTTTACCATTCTCTGTTGAAGGTGTCATGAGTGTACCATCGGTTGATGATCTGAAGAAAGCTATTGATTTTGTTGAGAAAACTGCAGCTAAAGCTACAGGTAATGATCATTGATAGAGAATAACATTCCCTTTGTGCTATACGTAGATTAAGTATCTCCTATTTGTTTCCGCTCTAGTGCGTACAAAGTTGCTGCTGTTTTTCAAAACCATTGCTCTTTGAAATTAGTAAGTTTCCGAAATATCATTGCACCTATCAAAAAATTGTTAATTGGATNTGAAGGTGTCATGAGTGTACCATCGGTTGATGATCTGAAGAAAGCTATTGATTTTGTTGAGAAAACTGCAGCTAAAGCTACAGGTAATGATCATTGATAGAGAATAACATTCCCTTTGTGCTATACGTAGATTAAGTATCTCCTATTTGTTTCCGCTCTAGTGCGTACAAAGTTGCTGCTGTTTTTCAAAACCATTGCTCTTTGAAATTAGTAAGTTTCCGAAATATCATTGCACCTATCAAAAAATTGTTAATTGGATTTCATTATACATAGTCTTGGCCACGAAGAACTTAACAAATTACCATCGTTCTTATTGAAATGGCTTTATACATGTATTTTGAAACATTTACGTAAATTTCAAAAAAAGTTTTATTTACTCAAAAACTACTCATGAAGGGTTTTGGTTTACTGTCTCGATATCTTTAGCTCAGATGCTCATCTTTAGCTTCGCCAAATCTGATCAAGAAAGCTAGGCTAGATTCCATGCAAAGAGTTTACTGCGTCTGTTTAAGATTTTGACCGCAACGCTGAAAAACTTTGGTCAAGAAACTTAAGCTAGATGTCTGATATAGACAAATGTATTGTATCTTTTGCAGTACCAGGCAGAAAGATGCTTCCTTTGAATGACCTAAAGACTGGACTTACATCTAAATTAAGTTACAAAAAGTTATATCTCTGGAAGTTGTGTGTAATTAAGACCTGCAGAGAGCCAGATTAATCTCTTTTTATTCTTTCAGTGCCACCAGTACAATTGGACCTCGGCTTTTTGTTTGGATCAAATGGAACGAACACGCAATCAACTTTTGCTTCCGAAAAAGAGCTTGCTAAGAAAATAATTGAGAAATATGACATATCAAATGCAGCTACATTAGTCAGTGCGATTTCATATGACAGTGATGCTAGAATAGAGTGGAAGTTTGGAAATGTCATTGACGCCGAGTCGACGTTTGGTAGAATTGATCGATTGCGAAGATTGAGAAATGGCAACAATGTTTTAAAAGCTCTTAAAATTGCACGAGATGATCTTTTCTCGATAATGAATGGAGCAAGAAGAGATGTACCAAAGACATTGATTGTATTCATTGATAAGACAGAGGTGAGAGATCAAAGATTAGAAGACACAGCTAAACAGTTACAGGACAAAGGTGTAAAGGTTATTGTCATTGCAATGGGACCAGATGTGGATAAGATGGATGTTGCAGGAATAGCAAGTGATCCAAAGGATGTTATTTCATCACCAGATCCTTCTAAATCAACAGACGATGTGGTTTCAAAAGCCGTTGCACAGTCTATCCCAGGTAATTTTATAATTTTATGTTGTCTAGAAATCCCATTTAATGCCCATGCTACATCTCTTTGGGGTTTGAAAATATGAAGAAATAGTTAGGAAATTCTTATGTCACTACGTCCTGATTAAAACACTTATAACACCATATCTCAAAGATAAATAGTTCCTGATTTTGAGATGTGTCCAAAGCTATTTTATGGAAGCACGATGTATATGTCTTCTGTCAATTTGACAAGTCGTCGAATATGTGTAAAATGATATGGGCTCATCGAAAAAAATATTTATCTTCTCAGAAAGATCTTGAGAAGTTTAAGAATGTATATGAAGTCTATTTATAATTCGAGGAATTTATCAACTGCCATCTAGTCGAATGCAATTTTTTTAAATCAATGGATTTGTTTATCATTGTACAGTTTTCTGAAATTTGTCAAAATTGTTTATGCCATTATTTTTTCATCATATTACCATTTCTAAACATTTTAGCTCAAGATGCTCACGAAGTAACTTGTATTCCAAAAGGGTACTCCTTTTCAAAACTTGACAACATTTGACTATCAAACATNTATTTTATGGAAGCACGATGTATATGTCTTCTGTCAATTTGACAAGTCGTCGAATATGTGTAAAATGATATGGGCTCATCGAAAAAAATATTTATCTTCTCAGAAAGATCTTGAGAAGTTTAAGAATGTATATGAAGTCTATTTATAATTCGAGGAATTTATCAACTGCCATCTAGTCGAATGCAATTTTTTTAAATCAATGGATTTGTTTATCATTGTACAGTTTTCTGAAATTTGTCAAAATTGTTTATGCCATTATTTTTTCATCATATTACCATTTCTAAACATTTTAGCTCAAGATGCTCACGAAGTAACTTGTATTCCAAAAGGGTACTCCTTTTCAAAACTTGACAACATTTGACTATCAAACATTTCATAAATTTCCTTTATTCAGAACCAAAAATATTTAAAGATAATAAGATGTTTGTTCTCGACATTTAAAACTTAAAAAATTACAATCTGATAATCCTAATGTCAGCGATACTTTGAAAGAAAAGTAGCCAGTCTTTCCTAGGAACCTACATTTTTAGATTTGTTATCATCCGTGTAGTCTCCAATGATAGTAGGAGTTTCTTTCTGTCATTTACGGTCAAATTAAATGCTTGATATGTAAAAAGATGCTGATTTGGTAACAGTAGGTGATTTTTGTGATACGAGTCGACACCAGGCAACCCTAAAAACTGATGAACATGCTAATCTTTATGTCAATTACAAGATCAGCTAGATTCAATTTGGTGCTTGATCTCCTTGCCAAAACGAGAAATTTGAAGATCGGCCATGGGAGTAAATCGTTGTGATTTTCAAACAGAGTACTTTTTGAGACACCCGTGACTAGGATATATATATTGCTGGTGATAGACTCAGTAATAATTCCCTGCATGAAAATCTTTTTTCGTAGATCCATGCAAGCAGACGTTATGCGAATTCTACAGTAAATGTATCAAGAAAGGTGACGGTAAAGCGGAGTGTGCTTGCGCTGTGTGTGATAAGAAAGACCAATACTCTCCAGTTTGCGGGAATGATGGAAAGACGTATGCAAGTCAATGNTCTCCTTGCCAAAACGAGAAATTGGAAGATCGGCCATGGGAGTAAATCGTTGTGATTTTCAAACAGAGTACTTTTTGAGACACCCGTGACTAGGATATATATATTGCTGGTGATAGACTCAGTAATAATTCCCTGCATGAAAATCTTTTTTCGTAGATCCATGCAAGCAGACGTTATGCGAATTCTACAGTAAATGTATCAAGAAAGGTGATGGTAAAGCGGAGTGTGCTTGCCCTGTGTGTGATAAGAAAGACCAATACTCTCCAGTTTGCGGGAATGATGGAAAGACGTATGCAAGTCAATGTGAACTTGAGAAAACATCTTGTGAAAGGAAAAAGCAAATCAAAACTGTCAAGACGACATCCTGTGGTAAGTACTGTTCGTCTCAAAAACTCTTATTCTGATAATTAAACTCAACTATACTATTTCCACAAAGGGCAAAACCAGAGCCAAGAGTATTGAAGTGCTAAACATGGTACAAGTGATCAAGTTTGATAATCATTCACATCCAAAGCAAACTAACCTATATTTTTGAAGACAGTGCTAAACATGGTACAAGTGATCAAGTTTGATAATCATTCACATCCAAAGCAAACTAACCNTGCGGGAATGATGGAAAGACGTATGCAAGTCAATGTGAACTTGAGAAAACATCTTGTGAAAAGAAAAAGCAAATCAAAACTGTCAAGACGACATCCTGTGGTAAGTACTGTTCGTCTCAAAAACTCTTATTCTGATAATTAAACTCAACTATACTATTTCCACAAAGGGCAAAACCAGAGCCAAGAGTATTGAAGTGCTAAACATGGTACAAGTGATCAAGTTTGATAATCATTCACATCCAAAGCAAACTAACCTATATTTTTGAAGACAGTGCTAAACATGGTACAAGTGATCAAGTTTGATAATCATTCACATCCAAAGCAAACTAACCTATATTTTTGAAGACACAAACGTAAGAAAATACACACTCAATTATCATCAAAATGCATTGGAGATTCACCGTTTGGCGGTTATTGGACAAAAGCTAAGCAAGCACACTTTTAAGGTTACTGTAACCCCGTGGAACTCAGTTTACCACGGCCGTTCGTTAAAACATATCAAACAAACTGATGCATCATTCAACGTAGAATTGAACGCAGAATATCATAAAAATATATTCAGTTGATGTAATAAAATCACAAAAAATTTATTCTTGATTTTAGGCAAAATCGACGACCCTTGCGGAAAATGTTCGTGTACCCCATCAATCGTTGTTGAACCACGGCGGTCAATTTACCATAAACTTAAGATCCTGAACTGCAAAACTGTGTCACCAATTTTTGATAAAACGTACTTTCTTGAAATAGTACCGTTTTGAATTAATGTAAATGTCTTAAGTGTCTTTTTTAAATTTCAGACCTTTCAGCTCGGGCCAGTGGATCTACCACAAATCGCTAACACAGTCTCGTAGTTATATACTTTGTGACCCTGTGTGCCAAGTTTCAAGCAATTCGATTGGCCTGTTCGCTACGCAAGGATTTTTTATTACCCACCAGTACTCCAGAGTCCTGCTTCGAGAAATCAGGCTTTCATCGAAATGAAGCAAAATTTGCGGGGAAAAGGATTAGGCATGAAAGGTCAAGTAATAAGGCTTAAGTACGGTCTTGGTAAGGCAATATATCAATAACATAGCAGCACGGGATGTTATGGGCGTAGCTGCAATGTCTCCAGTGAGTTTGATTTAATCCTCTAATGTATATTCCCACAATTTTTGAAAGACAGGATCGCTCGCTTTAAGATGCTCAAATTTGCAGGTAATTTCGGCAATTTCTCGTTGTGAGTTGGTTTAAACGGGACTCAGATACTTATATCATCAGATTATGACAAAATGAAAAGTCGAGAATTTTTCGTCTGAAGGGTTAGAGTAGCCTTAAAACTATAAATGGGTTCTTAGATTCATATTG